>JAOTQW010076240.1:0-12478 GCA_026260075.1 Sisor rabdophorus
ACCCCCGTGACCCCGGATTCGGGAATAAGCGGGTAAAGAAGATGAAATGAAATTAGACTTAATAAAATTACACATTCTATAACTATCTATAACAATTTTTTTCCAGTAGATAATGCTGTTTTTCTTTGTTGTTTTTCAAAGATTGCTTTAATTTTTTTTATTTAACCCACGTTTTATATATAAAATGTGTTGTAAGGAAAGGTGATTTTCCCAGACAATCATTGTCAATAATGATTTGAGTAATAGTGTTGCTACGTGTTATTTCACTAAGATTTTGTTCATGCTTTCCAATGTTGTTGTTGCTATAGTAACTGCTTAGTCCCTAACATTGTTTGATCTCTGCACCACATAATACAGTGATAAACAGATGTATAATTGTTGCCATGATAAAGTTCACATTCTGTTGGTTTCTTGGTAACAATTTTTTTTTATTTTTGTTCTGCAGAAAACAGAAGGTTCTAATAGATGTTCAAGATAGCATTATAAAATGGATTTATATAGATGTTGGACTGGGAAATATGGCAATTTTTTTAACATTATATATTTCCATACATAACATTCTGTGTTAGACGTACACAATCTGTGTTCCTCTAATCATCTTTGTGTATTTTTGTCTATTCTAATTACTAGTAAACAATTTGTTTTCTTTATTTATTCAGTCTTTCATCTTCCATACCCACTTCCCTAAATCATGGTCACAGCCTTTTGCTGAAGCCTATCCTAGTCACCAGTCCATCGCAGGGACACACATAGACCAACAACCGCACACAAACTCACATTCACTCCTAGGTGCAATTTAGAATTAACCTATTGTACATGTTTTTGGGCTGTGTGAGAAAACCTTTGCAAACGCTGGGAGAACACAGAAGACCCCTTGTCCGGAAATCAAACCTGGAACCTTCTTGCTGTGAGGCAACCGAGCTAACCACTACGCCACCGATCCGCCTGTATACTATTTTGAACTTTTTTTTCTACTATTCTATTTCTAAAAAATCCTGAAGCGACTTGTTTATACAGTACATACATTAGTACCTAGTACTAGTGTGATTTATTCTGACATGCATTGATATTTCAGTATATTCCATTTTCATGACCATGACCAATTTAATCTATGCTTTTCTTCTGCAGCTTATATTAAGTTCTAGACAAATTGCTGATTTCCTGTTCCAAACAGGTTTAATTTCTTTTTCCCACATTATGTTCACTCAAGCAGTCCGCAGTAACGAGGTGCTGGAAGGAGCATTATATTTTTGTTGGAATTTCAACTTAGACAGTTAACCTTATACTGAGGAAAACTGATTTATTAAAGCAACTCCAAACAATCAGTAATGTTTGTCCGAGTGTTAAATAGTTTCCAACCCGTGCCGCAGCAACTATGCGCCGTCGCTGAAACTATGGCTTGCAGCAATGGGAAAGGCCTGTGGAATTCCGTTCTGGGCCTGTCTGCACATGCCACGACATACACCGCATTCAAATCCTGCCCAGCATCGACTTGCAGGCCAGCCGTATATGGCAGATGGGTAACACACAGTGTTGAGCCTTTCACTAGTTGTAGTTGATTATTTATCTGCAGAAGGCTGAGATTAAAGATCCACATAAAAATCTTAAAAATTCATAATTTCTTGCTTATGAGGAAGGATTGTGGTTTCCTTTTTTTGGTTAGTTCTATAAACACACTGCAAGAATTTCACATTCCTAATTTATATAGCTCTCCTTTCTGCTTTATGACTGTCCATGGATGAAGTAAACCCCAGTTTAGTTTACTGACTGATTGACTAAAATAAACAGGCTGAAGAATATAAATCAGGAGTTATAACAGAAAGCTGTCTCTGTTGTGGCTACAGCCTAAAGTTTGGGGATTCTTTAAAATCAGATGTCTTTGTTTGATTAGTTTGCAGATAGCCTTTTTAAGAAAATGGACACTATTTTATCTTGTTTTTATCCAACTGAGCAACTGGTAGCAGATTGGTGGTGCAGGATTGAACCTGTTTATTTGTCCCTATATGATTGGACTGACATTTTGTCTAGGTTTTGTGACTTGATTTGGGAAAACATCAGTGTTTTTTTTTTGTTTTGTTTAAACTGCTACTAATGAAGATGCATGTAAATACTCTCTGAGGCGGTTGTACTAAGGCTCAAATCTTTGGCAAGGAATACTTTTGTTGCACAAGATTTAAATGCATGCATTAAAATGACTAGTTTTAGTTTAATTACACGTCCACGTAGAAGTAAAGTTCTCATGTTGATATCTGTGCCTAAAAACACTGGACAATTACACTTCAGATGCGTCTTTCATTGCTAAGCAACCAGCAGCTGTTCTCTATTATAAGGAAATTTCAGCAGTGGATTTTTACCACCGAAAACTGCTCTCAATTAAAAAATGAATAATGCTTTTGTATTTTCTGGCGAAATTTCAATGTAATGGAAAAGGTGAGGAAGCTGATTGGTTTGTTACACCTGACCCACAGTGCACCTGCGGTGTTTGAGATTACTTATTACTGTGCCTGAAAAAAAAGTGTTGAGACTGCATCGGTCCTAGTTTTTTTAACGCATTCTCTAAATAATTCGAATTATAAATGATTGGCATTTACTGAAGTAATTTCTTTTATGCTATTAGCTACCGTCTATATGTTGCATATCTCGTGAAGTATGTCTTTCAGATGTTGAATTTTTTTATCTACTCTTTCTCGATTGTATTTTTTGTTTTAATGTATTGACAGAGACCTGAGGTTCAACAAAATTAAAGACCTGCAGCCGGGATCTTTCAGACGACTACGGAACCTCAACACACTGTACGTATCCCATGCCATTAGGGCTGCCTCGTTTTGTTTTCATGCTCAGTCAATCCTTTATGAGCACGTGTTTACTTTGACTTAGTGCTCTGGGTTTCTGGTTTCTGCTGCAGGCCACACATGCTGGTCACCTCATAATCCACACAGAATTTATTTTCTGCTGTTGCAAAGCACTGATCAACCTATATAGAGCTGCTCTGTTAATTGTTGCAGCAGAAGCTGTACAATGACTGGAACATTTTAACATTTAAAACATTTACATAAAACAATGAATGCAAACATTTGATTCTAAGTACACATCCTATTCTTAGTTTTGCGATTCTATTTGCTCCACATACGCATGCATGTATCACTATCACAGTTTCTGTGCAAGATTTTACCTGTCAGTTAAGGACAGTAATGACTGACGAATAATATACAGTAAGTTTATTCTAACAGTGAGAGACTGAATAACAACTGAAACACCATAAAAAACACGTTAAAAATAGCATTTTAATTAAATAAGTAAAAAGTTCTTCTAATTACGGTAACTGTGAAAAAAGACTCCTCTATAAAGGAAACTCTTTACTATGAATAAAATCAAAAAGCTGTCCAAGGACGTACACAAGGCTGGAATGGGCTACGAGACCATTACCAAGCAGTTTGGAGAGAAGGTGACACCAACAGTTGGTGAGATTATTGGCAGGTAAAAGGAAACGCAAAATAACTGCAAAATCCCCATCAGTCTGGAGCTCCATGATAAATTAGCTCAGAACTGTATGAGGAATCAGCCCAGAAATAACAAGAGAAATCTTAGTTGAATAGATTATCTGATTTGTATAACTTCAGTAGAGTAGAAAACTGTTAGTAGAGTTTAAAAATATATCTTTCAAAAAGTCTGCTTTGTTTAAGTTTTTTATGTTGCAATTTTGTTGTTTGCTACATATCATGAAGTTTGTCTCTACTGTATACCCGTCTGTTTTAACTGTTCTGTTGTTGTTGTTTTTCCCAAAAGCCTTTTAAACAACAACCACATCCGAAGAATCCCGAAAGGAATTTTTGAGGACTTGGAGAATTTGAAATATCTGTAAGTTTACTTTTATTGTGATCTTATTTTGAGTGTTTGATTTCAGTTAAGAGGTCCTGAAGTGTGTCGTTTCACTTTATATGCACATGCCACATCAGTATTAATCATTCCTTTTTAAACAGTGCCGCCTGTGAATCTCGACTCTTTACAGTCATTGTTTGAGAAGGGAAACAAATCAGGCACGTAATTGTGTGCGCTTTCAGGTGTCTGAGATTTGTCACCTAAAGGCACAGGAGAACAGAGAGAAGCTTGTATGTCAGCCAGCCCGTCCCCCATTTTTTGCTGTTGTTAGTCACAGAGCTGTTAGGAAAGTCTCAGCTGTGCTGTCTAAGTTTACATTTACATCCAGTCTGTACGGCCACTTTAACACTGTCCTCTTTAATGTAACACCTGCTTTACTCATTTCAAATACCTAACATGTCTGTAGATTTGTTTTAACAATGCCTGGAGTGTCTGACTGACTCGTTAATATATGGGTTAATATATGTTATTAAATGGTATATATGAAATCGGCATTTATTTCTAACTTAGATTTCCAACACAACTTTTATAAACATTTTTTATATATAAACATTATATATATATATATATATATAATATGTTGTTTTCTTGACGGGAAACCGAGTTAATTACATAGGGGACTCTGTATGCACGATAATACAGTTGTAAAATAGGTAGGAATTTGATCTTTGTTGTTCCATTAAACAGTTTTTTCTTTCTTAAGCAATGCCATAGCCAAAATTTTAGGTATAGCTCCTAGTCTCTCAGAAGTCACAAACAAAACATGCATTTTTTTTATCAGAGAAAATCCAAAGGATTTTCAGTATGTGCCTGTAACTCTAGTGCTGCAATGTAAGCATGCAGCTTTAATTGAGTTGCAGATTGCTTCCTCAGGGTTGCCTTTGTAGATCTCTAGTGCAAAATGTTGCATCTGTAAATATAATCATATAATTTCCAAAAATTCCATTTGAGAAAAGGTGCAGTTAAATGTTTCTATTCAATTTGTTAAGCCGACTGCCTCAAGTTTATTTCTACAGTCAGTCAGTTTGTTAAACAAAGTTGCATCTGTCAGCAGCCTGACCACTTCAAATATCATTACTGTCAGGTCAAAAAACCAAACCAGAAATTTAAATGTATTCTTTCCTGTTATTACCATGATGTCATTATGCCCCTACTTTTAAACCTTAGCCTTAATCATGCAGGCAGCGGTTTGGAATAGACTCTTTCAAGTTGAGTAAGCCCGATTTGGCAGATGGACCCTAGACAAGCACAAGCACAGGATCTCTGCTGATCTCTTTAAAGTATGAACGCTACCATCTGAACCCTGGCACACACCAAACAAGCGCAGATCCCTCCACTTTTCAAAAATCAGTCTCCCTTTTGGTCTGGAACAAATAAACCAGAATAAGAAGCCTGAACACGCCGTTAATCTGTTTTCGAGTTTGAATTTGATTTGATTTTTTTTTGGAAAGAAATATTCTTTTAGAACGATTCAGAAAGACTTTCTTTTAGAATGATTCAGAAAGCCCCACCACCCCCTGTCACTTTTGGGTCCTTTCGAGGTCCTTAACTTTTTTTTGCTCCACAAGTTTTTAAGACGGAAGATAATAATCAATTTTATTTTTTTGTGCTGTGGAATCTGTGACAAAGACATATTAGATTTTATATTTCAGACATCTGATGAGAGTAATCAGTAATGAGAGCCTTTATTTGCTTTCATACACATGTAACATAAGCCTGACTTCTAGTTCTGTAGAGCTCTATTAGCTTGAAAAGGTTGTGACATTTTTCTTTTATTACACTATGTAAGCTTGGTGAAACTATTTTATTGAAAAACTGGTTACCCAAAAACTGTAAATTAAGATTTACATTTACTGCAGAGATTGGATGTATAATTTCCTGAAGGTGTTTTCTGTACATCACAACCCTGGCAGTGTAGTCTATGCAGGACCCAATAAAATAAGTAAAAGTCTGATTTAAAGTTTTGTGCAGGTAACCTGAGTTAATCTTTATCGAGTATGTATATGTAGTGCTTTTTTCATATAAATTCTGTATATGTTTGTTTTAGTGATCCAGTAAGTATGAATGAATCGTTTTGGCCTTACGTGCCTTGCCATGCCATATTAAATGGGCGATGAGGTCAGTCAGTTCTCACTGTATTTATCACTTGAACTAACTTGACCCAGAAATTTGCCTGAAAAACATTTTCGTAAAAAGGAAAAAAATCATCATTCCAGCTTTCAAAGAATGTATATTAGTTGGCCAAACTATGAACAGCTGACCACTTCAACCTCTACTCCCTAGGGAGGAGACTCATAGTACTCAGAGTTCCTGTTTCCCACGGTGCATCTCTGCTTTGCTAACACCAAACTTTCATCCTCATGTGTGCAGTCAGCCCTTTACATTCCACCCCAATTGATAAAGTAAACCTTTTGGTCCCAGACAATACACTGCCCCCCACTTGTCCTGTCGACTCACTACCCTGAGCCATGCAGGCAGGTTTTTACATGCAGGGTATCCTTCTGTCTACTATATACTTTTCCTTTAGATTTATGAACCAATATGAACAGGTTTAAAGCAGTACCCATGACATTTTCTGAACGGAAGAATTTCAGCAATGCATGATCAAGTACCAGAGTTTGTATGTTAATATATTACAGCTGGATGTTGGCTGTAATTTATTTGTTTTCTGGATCATTGCTTAAGGTGTGATAAAATACCCATATTTCTAATAGGTAATTTTATATAACCACCATTGTTACATTTGATTCTCTAACACACCTGTTTATTACTTTTTACAGTTATTTGTACAAGAATGAAATCCAAACGATAGACCGACAAGCATTCAAAGGCCTCGTATCTCTAGAACAGCTGTAAGTAATTTTTTTCTTCTATCTTCTCTATGTCCTTTTTTATTTTACTATTTATTACCCAGGAGTAGATTTTCCAACATTCTGTGGACAGTTGTGTTTTTTGATCAAACTAAACAAATTTTGTGGCTGAGCCATTAATCATTTTGACAGCAGGTATTTGTGTAACTCTAAAGGTTGGGTGTGTTATTAACGACATGCTTGCAGCATGTGCAACAATCTGTTTTCTTAGTGTTGACCTATGACCCCTAACCTCTCGCACATATGGTCTTCATAAGAATAAGGACAGTTTTCAGGGTCCAAGTTCAACATGCAAATCTTGTTAAGACAATTGGAGTTAAAATCAATACCACTTGTTATACTATTACTTGCAGCAATAATAATATTACCTGTTTCAAAAAACCTGTTTTTTTGAGGCAGATTCTTTCAGAAGTAAAGATGGTCAGGGCCTTTTCCAATCTTTAAAAGAGCAGCGCCATTAAACTGCAACATATGGCCCTGAGCAAGGCTAAAATGCTCAATTAAAAATGAAGTTAAATGATGGTTGCTCTGGTTAAGGGCAATAGCAATGTCTGGTTTGGGGATTTCTTAATTGTGGCCCTGTGAAGGACTGGTGATCTGGAATAGTCTCCAGCAGACCTGTTGCCCCCGAGTTAAGGAATAAGCTAGCAAGGAAATAGTACTCAATGTTATTAGTAGTAGTAGTGAGTAGAACCTAAAGTTTTTGTGTGGAATAGTATAGATTTGAGCTTGGGTTCTCCAGGGCAACATGGCAAATGCTGTTATGTCAAGCCTAGAGCACATTATTCCTAACCAAATTTTTAAACCTCATGAGCATTTATCCATTCGCTGTGTATCTGTTTATTACCGCTATTCTTTTTTTTCCTGCTGTAGGCATTATAACTTTTCCCAGTAAAACAAAAGTCTCTGTAACCTCAAATATGTGTGAGAAAGTCGGACATAACCCTAACACTGCTTATTCTGCAGATGCCTGTGCCATATTATCATGTTTTCAGTTCGGTGTGATTAGATAATGACAAACCAGACCACTCGTAAAGGCAAAACATATAGTTCTTTGTCTCCGTCAGCGAAAGCTGCTCTTATAGCAATAACTAAAACAAAGACAATCAACAAAACTGAGTGAGGGACTGAATTGATTACAGACGAAAATCCAGAAAATATCTCTTAGACTGCTGCGTTGCATTTGAAAGCAACACCATTTTTCCATATACATTTACATCAAACAGTTGATTTTAACTTTTACTTGCAAGTCGTTTTTCATCTGATTGTAAACTATATGTAACAATTTTCATTCTTTGAAGTCAGTTTTGTTGGATCTTTATCAGCGTGGCTATAATAATAATAATAATGATGATGCTGACCCGATACAGCCAAAAGCAATCATTATAAAATTTCCGTTTATCGTTTGAAGTAAGTTCTGTTTCTTTAGCACAGAAACAAACTAGCTATTAATAAGAAAAAATAAATAGGAAATTTACCAGGCTTACAACTGTGGCCAAAAATTGTTGCGCACATTCCAGCTGATCTGATCCAGTTAAGCAAATGCTGGAAGGATAGCATTGGCTCATGTTTTTTTATTTTGCAAGCAGTCTGAGCAAACACAAATATAGTACTAGACATCTCACTGTTACCACATGCTTCTCAATTTATGCAAAAAATTGTGTGATAACTGTTACCTAGGAAACGAAAGCTAAAATTAAAAAAAGGCAATAAATAAATGTTTTATATTTATCTTTTTCTTCTTATGACAGATATCTTCATTTCAACAACATTGAAGCACTAGAACCCGAGTCCTTCATTCACTTGCCCAAGCTGGAACGTCTGTGAGTCCGTTTTGTTCATTAGGATTGATTCATTGTAATTTAATGAGAGAATGTTAATAAGACTTTGGACTATAGATTAAAGTGGTCGTGTTGATGAAAAGTATGATCTCACCTACTCTTTGAACCACTTAAATGGGAATAGTGATCGTGTTGCTTGTTATACAGCAAAGATGCCTGGACAATACTGTAAAAAAATGCTTTCGACATGCCATTGGCCCATGTTTCTGTTTTGACACAGCTGTCATGATAATCCATTTAATAAGTCCACCTATTTTGTAATTATGAATTAAATCACATAAAGACTTTTTAAAAGCTGTATCAGCTTTCAGTGTTCTGGGGACTTTTGTCAAATTTAAATGAAAGCCTGGCTTGCTTCACCCAAACTTATACATGAGCCATAGTTGCGGAGAAAATGATGGAAAGTAATGGAGAGAATTTCTTTTCCTTCCAACTGCCCTCCTTTCCTCCTTTGTCCCCCACCCGTTCCATTCCTCTTGGATTTTATACCAGATGTTAGAAACTTGGTAGCTGCTCTGATTCCTTTATTCCACCTCTGTCTGCTGGTGACGTTCTAGAATCATCCCCCCACCCCAATACCTCAGAGAACAGTATAGAGGAGGCACCTGGGCTAACACAGAGAGAAGGAAAGAGAAGGAACTCTTAAAGATCCCAGGTGCAGGAAGTGCATATAAAACTGCTGCACAAAAAAAACATTGTTTTTTTTTGCCTCAGACATATCAGAATGGAGTACTTTTGTAGGTTAGTGTATCGGTGGGACAAATGCCAGATGGATTGAGGAGGTGTATCTCCGCTTGATAGAGGATGGCAATATTTCTTAATATCCATTGAGCAAATTCATTTTTCTTAGTGCTGATTAATGATGGATGTTGCTTGAATTCCAAAAAGGGTTTAGTGAAGAGGAAGAGTCATTATACATGCTCTGGGAAAGTAGTACTATCATTTCCTGTATCAAATAAAAGTCTCAGAAGACTTTTCTTTTTTTAGGATGCATCTGGTTTTTGTGTTTGGAAGTGGTTTGGAAGTGTTGACCGGCTTTAAACAAACAGTTGGCAATTGAACACTATCACCTTGTTTTGTCTGCTTTCATAGCTTTTTGTTGAAAGTAAAATGTAAGGATGCACCGTTACTGATATTGTTATCCGTTCCTTTTTTTGACATCATTAACAGATCTTTTAATGTGCAAAGACTCCGGTAGCGAATATTTAAAATTAATGATAATAACCCACACCGGTGGCACGGTGGCATAGTGGTTGGAACAGCTAGAAGAGATCGATCTCGAGATCGAATTCTAGGGTGAGAGAATTTCTGTGCAGAGTTTGCATGCTCTCCCTGCACCTGTGTGGGTTTCCTCCAAGGAATTCGTTTTCCTCCCACTGTCCACTCGTTCTTAGTCTTTTTAAAAATTGTATCGTTGTATCCAGAGTAAATTTCTGTGCATTAATTGTGAAATTGTCTTCATCATGTATATCTTGTAAATTATCCTGCGTCCAATCAAATGCATTGCCTGTGACGAGAAAGGATATTCGATTCGTGACACCATTTTCTTTTTCTGGTGTTTTGTCTGCCTTTCACAGGTTTTTGCACAACAACAGAATTACTCACCTTGCACTAGGGACTTTCTCCCATCTAAAGTCCATGAAGAGACTGTGAGTGCTCACAGCAAATGCATCACAACACACAAGAGGAAGGTCACATGACAAAGGGCAGGCTTATACAGTATTCTGAGAAAGTGTACAAACTGTCTGACCTTTAGACGTCATCACAGATCAGCTAAGCAATTGAACTGAGAAACATTTAGACAACAAAGAAAACAAAGATTTAACACTTTTCAAGCTTTTAGGCTACTTCCATGTTTCTTCCAATTTCTAAATTGTATAATAAAATAGGGGGTTTCTTTCATCAAACATTTTAATTATTAGTATCATTATAACATTTACATTTATACACATTTATATTTTTATCAAATCTGTTATTGCATTGCAGGCGCCTGGACTCAAACACACTAAATTGTGACTGTGAGCTTCTTTGGCTGGCAGACTTACTGAAGCAGTACGCCGAATCTGGCAATGCCCAGGCTGCTGCCACATGTGAATACCCCAGTCGCCTGCAGGGCCGATCTGTGGCAACCCTCACTGCAGAGGAGCTCAATTGTGGTAAGACAGTTAGAAATACCTGTGTGTTGTAACTAGACAAACAAACGCAAAAGACTAGTTTTAGGATAGTCTAAGGATACTTAGGGATGTGTGTAATCCTTTTTAAAGGCAGGTTTACAGGGAAATGTTTGAGGCAACCATGAGCGACAAGGAAAGTCAAGTCACCTTTTATTTATAGTGCTTTTTTTAGTTATAGAAAATCAAAGCAAGTTTACATAATTCAATCATCTATGGCTATTAAAACTCACACGCTAATAAATATCTGTAAGTTAAAAGACCCCAACTAATCAAGGTGAAGGCAGCAAGGAACCAAAACTCTATCAGTGACAAAATAAAGAAAAAACCTTGGGAGAAACCAGGCTCAGTTGAAGGGTCAGTTCTTCTTTTACCATAGAAACAGCAAGTTATTTCATGCTGCAGTAAAGTTTACATGGTCTTGTCTGGATAGCTGACTAAAAGACATGATCATTATTGCAGAGAGTGCCATTGCAGCTTATTGTCTCTTTAACTGATCTGCCAACTGGGCTGGATATACGCTGTTGAGGTATATGCCATTATACTTTATTCATTCCCAATTTGGGGTAACAGGTGTCTGAGACACTAAGGTCAGCTAAAAAGGTCTGGGTGGACTCGGCGTTCCAGTTTAGCCCAAAGATGTTTAGTGTTGGTAAGATCAGGACGTTTTTTTTCCCACTCTAATAAAATCATTTTTCTACATCATGTGATTCAGGGGTTTTGTGCTCGGGATCGTTGTCATGCTGGAACAGTGTTGGAGTCTCTTAGTTCCAGTGAAGGAATAATGTACCGCTACAACAGACAAAAACATCCTAGAAAACTGTGTTCGTAATATTTGTAGCAACAGTTTGGAGAGGAACCACATATGAATCTGGTGGTCAGGTGACCACAAACTTTTGGCAAAATAGTGTATGTATAATCGATCAGTCATGTGGTTGCTGCTCATTACATAAAAATCATGCAGATACCAAGCCTCTGGGGAAAGTTCAGGTTTGCATTATGGTGTTGGTTGGTAATGGATCTGGTATCATCCATCCATCTTCTATACCCGCTTATTCCCAAAAATTCCGGGCTCTGCTGGTGCCTATTCTGGTTTCATTAAACATTTTAAAATAGATTTTTACCTACAGCTGTGTAAAGTTTACCTAGAATTAAAAACCATCCAGTAAGCAGCAGTGCTCTGGGGAAGAAAGCCAAGAAAGGTCAGAGGTCAAACTGATCTAAACAGAAGAACTACAGTAATTTAATATACCGTTCTTTTTGTAAGTTCATCCAGCCTTTGTAAGACTACGTGAGGACCTCAGTCATTACTTTTGTCAGCCAACAACATAAAGATCAGAGTTCAGTCATGTGATTAAAAAATTAAGTGTATTTTGTTGTTGGATTCCATTATAATTGTTAAATAAGGTAAAGCAAATGTTTTATACTTAGATTTTAACCCTTGTAAATTTCTCTCCTCAATACTATTTCAATTTGACATATTTTGATGTACAAAATAATACTTACAGTCTCGTATTAACTATTTGTAATAAAAGTAAAAAAAAATAAATGATTATTAGACCGACTTGTTAACTGTTCAGCTCTTACCTTTTACACCCTAATCTATTGCATCTATACAACATATCTACATACTTCTAATACTTAAAGCCAAACATTTATATTACATTTACAGCATTTGGCAGACGCTCTTATACAGAGCGACTTACAACTGAGCAAT
>JAOTQW010076263.1:0-12476 GCA_026260075.1 Sisor rabdophorus
ATATATTTATTTATTCATTCATTTATCTTCTATACCGACTTATTCCCAAATTTGGGGTCACTGGGGTTTGCTGGAGCCTATCCCAGCGCACACAGGGTGAGAGGCAGGGGTTTTACATCCCGGACAGGTTGCCAGTCCATCGCAGGGCCACATGTAGACGAAACACACACGCTCAATTACATTCACTCCAATTTAGAGTCACCTATCAACCTAAGGTACATGTTTTGGACTATGGGAGGACTTGGACTTGAATGTGAGATTTCTTTATTCAGCTAGACAGTATTAGTGAGATCAGATATTAATGTCAGGTCTGGGGTGTAGTCAGCATTCCAGTTCATCCTAAAGGTGTTCAGTGGTGTTTAAATCAGGACTTCCATATCAGCTTCCATATTTGTAGTAACCGTTTGAAGAGGAACCATAAACGTTTGCCGATATGGTGTATATATTTCAAACCCACAATAATATAATTTTGTAGCTAGAATGTGGTCTAACCGTAAAATAGATCTTTGTTTTAAAAACACCTAGCAGTAAATCTTCCACTAAAAGGAGACATTTTATGTTTGGCATTGTCATTTGTGTCTGTTTATCCCTCCTAATATCTCTCTCTCTCTCTCTCTCTCTCTCGTGCAGCAGATGAGCACATCTGGCTTCTGAGCGCTAGACGATTGTCACCAGTCTAATCCCCTTTAATTCAAGTCACAAACTCTAAATCCCATGCAGGATTTGCCTAAACATTTTTACACAAGGTTATAATGTTGACCAAAAACAAGTGGAAACCTGAATAAAAAGACCTGACACACTGGGGGATTGGTTTGAGAAATCCTATGTGTCGGTGTTTGATTGTTTCATACCTAATTTGCAATTATTTCAGAAAAACTCAAAGGTCTCTTGCCACTTTTGCTGAGATCGAAGCTGCTGTCATGCCAGTGTATAAAAATGTAAACGGCACATTGTGTCTCTATACTGCAAACAAAGGTTAAAAAGTAATTTGATCACAGAGCAGCAACAAATCACAGAAGAGTCCCAAATGTTGATAAAATATTTTTCTTTATATTAGCATGCATTTCCATGTCTTAATGCTCCTAATGTAACCAACAACTACTTAATTATCAGGACTTTTTCCAAATACCTGCACCTTTTATAAAACTAGGCCTATGGCAGATTTACAATGCAAAGTGGTTTTCTGACAGAGGATCGCGATTCAGAAACCTTGTGAAAATGAAGCCCAACAGCAGGTTCATTCTACTGTAGGTATTTAGGGTAGTGAGCAAGACCGGGTGTTCGACAATCCAATATCCATCTACCGAAATGGGGAAGGGGCTAAAAGTGAACAATGCCTTCGAAAGATAAAGAGCTGAAAGCCCTGAGGATAACCTTTGATAGACGAGGATAACCTCTGATAGACAGCGAAAAAGAGGGGGCATTAGCACCGTCGGGCAGGGGGGATTGGGGCTTTGGTGTGTAGGGCAGACAGATGAAGAAAGAATAACAAAAAAGGGTTGTGTGAATAATGTAAGAATAAAGGACCTCAAGACCAAGCAGGATAAGAAGAGAAGGTGCGTTGATTTCAGACAAAGACGAGACAAAGAAAGGAAGAGGCAGGAGGCAAAGAGTCTGTCCCTCAACACCAGCTCTCAAGTGTTAATTAAAAACCCTGACAAAGCATTCTTTTGTAGGAAGAGGCAAAGGGTGACTCAAAGTGTCCTTGTAGACCTTTGCAGGACTCCATGTCAGGCGTGCATGCAAATATGTATACTGGTGCATTGCAGGGGTTTTCAGATTATATGCTGGGCAAAGTTAGATAATAATGCATCAACATGACTATACTTAAGTGTATATAAAAAAAAAATAGTAGTGTTTAATAAACAATCCAAATCATAAAGTCTCAGGACAAGCCTTTAAAGATGTTTTTATCAAGAATGACTTGTATGTTTGGAGAAATGCATCTCCAAACGTTTTCACCCTGTTGGCATATGTAGATGGTGGCTAACTTGCACGCTTTCATTGGCATGGAAGTGGCTTAATGACACAATTCAGCTAACAAGCAACCGTGATAATCCCTCAGAAGGTTGGTTGAAGTGCCACTTATAACTCCCAGGAGGGTGCAAAGTACTACGATTGAACCAGAATCAACCATCACCCCGCACCCACACCAGCAGACACACACCTGTTCAACCTCACAAAGTAACATAGTCTGAGTGAACCTGGCATTAAAAACAAAACATTTTTACGGTAATGTTTAGCTGTGCTTTCAAACTCAAATGCGAATGAGAGTAAAAGAAATGACTATCCAAATCTATGCTAAGCTTTATGTTAAAGTTATGTATTTTGGTCTAATACGGCCAAAAACTGGTTATTATCAATAAAAAAGAACAGTAAATGAGGTCACTTTCACATTTGTCAGTCTGGCACAAACTCTTTAGACTACAATATCGCACATTAGGCGAAAGGCAGGGGTACACCCTGGACAGGTCGCAAGTCCATCGCAGGGCCACACACAACCACACACACAATCACTCCTATAGGTGATTTAAAATCACCAATCAACCTAATGCACATAAATTTGGACTGTGGTAGGAAACGGAAGTATCCGAAGGAAACTCACGCAAGCGCGGGGAGAACATGCAAACTCCGCAAAGAGAGACCCTGTGTCCGGGATTCGAACCCAGGACCTTCTTGTTGTGAGGCGCCCGTGCTTACCACTACGCCACCGCACCGCCCTACAGTAAGAACTAATAGAATTAAAAATAGTCTGAATAAAAATTGAAAGAACACAATAGGGTAGGTATGTCAACTGTATAAATCACATCTCTTCATAAAACCTGCAGCCCAAATTGTCCAAGCCTGAGATTAAAATTCTGCTAAGAAATTCTAGCAGATCAAAAGTAATAAGCAGTGATAGTTATAATTTCCTCCCAGGTTTGCATGCTACTTGATCTCTACTGTGTGTTAGTGCCTGTTCAGCTGTTGGAGTTTCTGGTTGGCCCTGCTGTTTGCACAGGTGCTTTCCATCCCCCACTGCAGATGGCTGCAGACTAAAACAGTAAAACACTCCATGGACACTGTAGAGTATCTTATGTTTTCATATAATCTGAGTGAAGAAGAATGAGAATCTCTGGTTGGACTAGTTAAGATCTTTAAAACTGTTGATCCTAAGATATCTGGATCTCCAGGTCAAATTTGATTAGAGTGTGTAGGATAATTTTAGACGACGTCTTAGATCTGCTAATCAGAGTCAAGATCTATGTAACACCTAGTTGTAATCCAGGTTTCTGGGTATAGGAGCCAGTCAGTAGAGTGAAGATCTTTGGATCTGCTAATCTTAATCGATATTTCTGTATTCACTGATATTAAAGATCTCAAGATTTTTTAATACGCTAACTTGATTAATGATCTCTGTTAGAGATGCACACTAGCAGATCAGGAGACCTTGACTAAAACTTGCAGAACCTGCAATCTATAGCAGGTTTTGCAGATCCAGAGATCCTAGAAAAACACACCCGGCTATGTGTACCTCCTCCAACATGTGATATTGACTGATGCCTTCAGATTTGTTAAAACCCAACAGTTACATTCCATCTCCCTTCACACTGCTGGCTCTACAGACATTTGTGCTATATTCACGAGACATTCATCTATGGATGATCACAGCATTTATAATAAACAAGCAGTGAAAAACCTTCCACAGACATTCCTGAGGTGCACCACGGTTATTGTTCAATCTGCAAGAAGCATTTCAAGTTAAAATAAGTTATAATTTCAGAGAGTTTTATAACAGTGAGACACACAAGCGTGTGTTGAAGTTTAACAACCCATTTTTGGCTTTTCTTGTTTGTCAACAGTAACAACTGTATGAAGACAAAAACTATTTAAAAAAAATAAAATTTTGTATGAAACAAAAAATGTATGAAGAAAAAAACAGATAACTGTTTATCTGTCTATCCCATAAATAGGTGCAAAATGCCTAAAATATCTTTTAAAAAATTGCCTCGACTTTTTATATCATAGAACAGAAACCCAGTGAAAGATTAGCAAAAAGCTTAAGTATGTCCAAAATCTTCTAATCGTTCAAGAGTGAATTTAATACCCAAAGGTGTCAGTCCACACACACACACACTTATAAAAGTGGCACCTCCCCAAAGTGGCATAACCCAACCTATGTACACTCAGACTGATCTCTCTCTTTCTTTCTTTCTCTCTACCACGCGTCAGTGTTTTTTTTAATCATGTAATGACTGACACTCTCAATCTAATAAATTTGCTTATTAAATAATTTACCGAAATATAACATGCATTGTTACTGTATTATGACAAACCGAAACAATTAGGAAACATCTGAGAGGAATTGCTTTAGTAACAAATCCACAATATCTTCTACTTTGGCTATATTGCTTTTACATCCTTCTATTTATAGAATAAATAATACATGATTATTAATTATTCAAATTTTGCTTGCAACGTTCTTAAAAAACACAAAGTTACAAGTAGCTATTAAAATTGAGTTACATGTGCAATGGCAAAGTGTATAAAAAATTTCAACATTTCAGTCTTTTCATTCCAAAAAAAATCTCGTCACTTGTTACTATAAATGTAAAGAAATTTCAATAAATAATTCAAGAAGAAGAGCACAAAATTTTAGCATGTGGTAATATAAAAATATTACAAAAATAATAATTATAGTATAGAATATAATTATAAAAATAATGTAAAAAAACAACATTGATTAACTTGATGTGGTTCTCAAAGATGTGATTCTATGTTTCGAATCGAACCCATGCACTAGACATCCATGTTGTTTTCTTATACAACCTTCAGTGATGCTGCATCACCTTGAGCTGCATGCTCTAACCCCCAACCTGCGACTCGGTGCAGCACATGCTTGGGTATATAGAGACGCCCGTTCAGAGTGCGCATCAGTCCACCGAGCACCACCATTGTATCTGGTATGAGGCGAAACAGAGGTCTAATTGAGACTGCAATGTGAGAGAGGATGGAACCGACTGCTGAGGTGAAGTCAACTCTGTGAACGCTCCAGTAATAATAAGAGGTCTGTTAGCGATGCTGTCTGTTAGTGCTGTGTGTGTGTGTGTGTGTGTGTGGACTGTCTCATGTCTAAGCCTTAGGCTGTGGTAACAATCCTTTCTGTGTCTTCTTTTAGTTCTAATGAAGGACTGGTTGCCTAAATGCAACCCCCCCCCCCCATTTAACTGATAGAAACCGATTTAACTGATAAAAACCGATTTAACTGATAAAAATTTGTCTAGAAAAGGTAGCCAAACAAGTCAAAGTTAATGATTAGGGTATACAAGATAACAGGATAGAAAATGTCCGAGCAGCTACTACTTTGGTGTCATTTTCTAAAACCTTTCTATAAAAAGATAAAATAATTGGACGTAACCAGACAGAATAAGGGGCATGGCCTTAAACTTGAAATCAGCACATACAACTAAGTGCAGGCACTGACACAAAATTGTACCGCTTAATATCCAATCTGCATCTTATTTTTCTCCAAGTAAAAAAAGTAATCTCAATCGAACCGAGTTTTACCTCAAAGTCACTAATTACTTACGATAATATTATTATAAAATTAGTCTTCTTGTATGCGTGTCTGACTATCGGGATGTATGTATTGAATGGATTGCTGTTTAAGATTCACCATTCAGCCACCAAAACAACACCTTCATCCTCTTAGATGTTGAACACAGGCCCACACAAATACATGCGCGCACGCGCGCACACACACACTTATCACCTGGTATCTTGGCATCCTGGCACCATCCTTTATCAAAGGCTCCAAACAATCAGGGGTATAAGGTATGGATGTGTTTAATAAAACTGGTGTAACTATCTTAATGTCCATCTTGTGGTGCTGAACATGATGGATGGAAGGGACCTACTTTTTAGTAACCTACAAGAGTGGTACAGTAGGGCACTGGGTTTCCAGCACAGTGATCTTCGGAGGACAATAAAGATGACGTGTGTGTATGTGTGCGCGCGTGTATATACAGTTGGTTGATGACGTAATAATAAAAAAAATATTCACCTTAATTGATACTACTTTTATATTTTTACTAAACAGATTTTTTATTTACGACATCAACCAACTGTACCCACACACACACACACACACACACACACACACACACATACATACATACATACATACATACACACACCCCCCCCCCTCCCCACATCATCTTTATTGTCCTTACAGTACTCCTTGTGTACTGTATATGCGGCAAACCTGATTTTTTCTTTTCTTTTTTACATTTCATCTTTACAATTTTACCGGTTTTGGCACTTTGTTAATAAACAAATTAAAGTATTTTGTGTATAATATTTTTGAATAAAAGCTTAGTTTTTTCCCTCCCCCAACCAATATCCTTTTCAATCGTAGACAACGTGGAGGAATCGCAAACGCCTACGCCAGTGCACTACGTAGGTTGCATACATAATAGCTTCTGCAGCCTAACAAGTGGACTAGATTTTCAATACTGCGTGATTTGAGACGCGACGCGTTTTTCTCGCCACGCTTTCTCTTCCAACATGGCACGGCGAAAACATTAACCTTAAAAATGCGAATGAAAATCGTTCCCAGGGGAAGGGGGGCGTTTTGACCAAAAAAATTGATTAATAAAAAAACCTAAAATTCGAAAAATTGAGCGTTTTCTGAATGATGAGGACGGAAGCGCGAGCCGCTATTTCCTTAAGTGCCGCAGTCTGCCGTGGGGAAAAAAATTACTCGAGCATATGGGATATGCTGAACTATTCTGGATTACTGGTTTTCGGCACAAAAAATCTAAATAAAATAAAGCTTGTAAATGTTACCAACCAATAATATTGTGTGCCT
Source organism: Sisor rabdophorus (assembly GCA_026260075.1). Lineage (NCBI taxonomy): Eukaryota > Metazoa > Chordata > Actinopteri > Siluriformes > Sisoridae > Sisor > Sisor rabdophorus. The sequence goes on from JAOTQW010076263.1 coordinate 6,851, forward strand.
TACATTACATATCTTTTTTTTTTTAAAAAAGATGCTGTCACCTGGTATTCATGTGATTAAATCCTCCACTCACCTTTAAATTGACTTCTTTCATTCTGTTCGAACGTGTTTTCAACGGGTCCGTAACACGGGACATGCCGAGCATCAGGACCCGGTAAGAAAGATCCTTATTCTTGGATCCTAATTAAAAAAAATTCAGATACTAAAATAAACCCCGGAAGTAGAATCCAAGCGGTTAGTGGTTCAGCCTTAATAATGTACGTTTATAATAAAAAGTCTTATATGGAAAAAAAAAACATCCATCAACTTTTATTTTCCAGTATTCCGTGTAAATAATAAGATCAAAATGCAGCGGTGCTTCTCTGTACTTTCCTTGCACAGGAAACCCGGGGTAGCCGCGGTATTTTCCCCGCCCCCCAACGGCTCTACCAGCTAAAATCCGCCTTACTGCGCTTTGATTGGCTTAATCGGATTATACCGACAGGCCATCCTCCAACCGCAGCAGAAGAGGTCGGGCTCTGTAATGCAGGTTAAAAAAAATAGAACGCGGGGGACAAACGATGCAGCCTTAAGACACACCCACTTTACTTCCTTACAAACCCTATTCATAATTTTATCCAATCAGCAATCAGGATCCCCCCCCTCATAAAACACACATCGCACATTTATTCATTCATCTTCTATAGCGCTTATTCCTTAACTCGGGGTCCTGAGGGCTGCTATCCCAACGCACATAGGGCGAAAGGCAGGGGTACACCCTGGACAGGTCACCAGTCTATAGAGATACACATAAACAAACAACCACACACACTCGCATTCACTCCCATGGGCAACCACCAATCAATCTGATATTTAATGTACATGTATTCGCACTGTGAGAGGAACCTGGGCTACCTGGAGTAAACCACAGAAAGACCACTAGCCTGGGAATTGAGACTGGGATCTTGCTGTGAGTAATTAGTACAGTTGCCTGACAGCAGGAAGTCCCTGATTCCCAGGCTAGGAGGCTTTCTGTTTGTATATGTGTGGCCCTGCGATGGACTACCCTTGGCTTTTGCACTATAGGCTTCAGCAGACACCCATGACTCAAGCTAGGGAATAAGTGGATATGGAAGATGTATGAATAAATGAACTATCAGCTAAATTATTCTATGTTACGTCTATTACCGATAAGCATTCAATGAGAAGGAAATAAAAATGTTTTTGTTGAATTAAACGATCAACACTGAGTTGCCTAACTGTTTCAGTTAAATGCACAACTTCATCTAAATTTAGAGTGGCAGAAAAGGAACGCCCTGCGCTCCTAACTTACTGTTAAGAGGAATGTGTGTAATCATGTGTGTGCTGATGTGTTACACTTCTCTATGATCACTTCTCGTTAAGATAATACTTGTTGTGATTTATAGTCCCCCCCCCTTGGATGTTTATGAACAGGTACTGATGAGTGTTTGAGCAGTAGGTGTTGCAGGAAGAACAGAAGAAACCACAGCTATACAGACGCCCACCTGAGACACTTCCGCATGGAGTAAGCTCTAATCTGTCTCACACACAAACACACGCGCGCACACATACACACACACACGCACACAAAAAACTAAGCATGAATGTGATCATTGATTATTTAGAATATTTACTGCATCTAGCAGATACAATTATCCAGAACTACTTATATTTATCTCAATTTTTACATCCAACTGAGCAGTTGTGGGTTTAAGGCCTTTTTTTAGGGGCCCAGCAATGGCAGCTTAGTGGGATTTGAATGCATGGAGTGGAAGTAGACCCATTTCTGGCGTAGTGGTTGGCACGGTCGCTTCACAACAAGAAGGTCCTGAGTTCGAATCCCAGGCACAAGGTCTTTCTGTGCGGTGGTTGATTGTTCTCCCCGTGCTTGTGTAGGTTTCCTCCGGGTACTCCGGTTTCTTCCCACAAACAAGAACATGTGCATCAGGTTGATTGGTGACTCTGGATTGCCAATAGAGAGTGAATGTGAGTGTGTATGGGTGTGTGTGTGTGTGTGTGTGTGGGCCTGCGAAGGACTGGCGATCTGTCCAGAGTGTACCCCCCTGCCTCTCAGCCTATGTGCGCTGGGAATAAGCGGGTACAGAAGATGAATGAATGAATAACAACACCACAGCATGTGATAATAAAGCTCAGGGTTATTGTGATGTTGGAACACTGTTGGAGTCTCTTAGTTCCAGTGAAGGAATAATGTAATGCTACAACATACAAATGCATTCTGGACAATTGTGTGCGTCTATATTTGTAGCAACAGTTTGGAGAGGAACCACATATGGATCTGATAGTTAAATGACCACAAACATTTGGCAATATAGTGTATATTTAATTATGACTATAGTTAATAATATTTGCTGAACAGGACCAGATGAATACACTTTTTACTGTAGAGTCTATTTCGTTTATCATCTGGATAGGATAGCTTCCCGTACTGTACTGGTGTAATTAATCAACATTTTTATAAAATTAAGCACAAAAAAGTTGGATTTTATTTGTTCTGATAAAAATAGAAAAAAACAAACGTTTATCCAAACCAACTACAGTTTGCTTTTTCAATTCGCTGTCTGGTGGAAAAACCCCACATCAACCCACGGCTACAGAAACAGACTCTCTTTCACCCACCACAGTGACTCACTCTTCATTCATCATCTTTCTTTGTGTCACCAGCTAAGGTTATCTTTGTCACACGCCCACGCTGATGAGTGCAGGTAAGATGAGACAGGTGTTCTTTGAATAGCAGGAAGAGAAAGACAGCCACTCACTGTCCAAAACTTGATAGTGTTTACGGATGTCTCTAGAGAGCTGGGTAAAGAACTTGAGTGCAGTCGATCATGCCTTTAGTGTGTCCTAGATACATTTTCAGAATACAGTAATGAAACCTTTTCAGGGAAAGGAACTTAGTAGTAGAACGGGTGTGGTATGGGACCCCAAATTGCTAGTTTGCTTAAATTAAAGCGAGGTTGGACAGGATTAGAGACGAGTTTATCAGGGGGACGGCTTATGTTGGGTGTTTTGGGGGGGAAAAGGCCAGGGAAGCCAGATGGTGGTTTGGACATGTACAGAGGAGGAAGAGTGAATACATTGGTAGGAAGATGGAGCTACTGGGTCTATCTATCTATCTATCTATCTATCCAGAGAGAGAGAGAGAGAGAGAGAGAGAGAGAGAAAGAGATTGATGATGTGGTAAAAATTTAGTATCAGATGACCTTTGTAAAAGTGTGTAAGTATGTGTGTGTTTGTGTTATCTCGAGTGAGATGGGGCAACAGTTTTGAGGAGTTTGCTTGGTCCCCATGTGCGATAACACAAAAATATACTTTTATAAAGTATAGTTTATACTTTCTATATCTAACCATATCCCAAACCCTATCCTTAACCCTATTCATATCCTAACCCCTATTCCTTACCCTTCTGCATTTGCTCAAAAATAATCATTTTGTTTAATAAGATATTGTACCCATAGGGACCCCAACAAAAACACAAACACTGCATTATGGACGATTGTCAGACAAGTCTTATGTCATGCTCTTAGGCGGATAGATTACACACTGAGAACAAGCAAGACTGAAAACAAGTAAAGAGAGAGACTAAGGTTGAGAGGTAGGCATGATAAATCTCTCATAGGTGTCACATTTCCGATAGATGTTCCTCTACACTTTTCTCATAATGTCTATTATTCCTAACTAAAAAAAATCATCCAAATAGATGCATTTTAAATCGTCACATACCGTCTTTCTGCCATCATTTTTATCTGATAGATGTCATGTCCTGTGCAATACGCGGATGTTTCAGAAGTACGGGGTGTGTAAACAAAGCTAATTCCAGTGTAACAGACATCTCGATTAAAAGCTTTTGGGCAGACACTGGTTCGATGTTAATTAGTTTGCTGCTCAAATAAATGTAATCGAGATGATGGTGTACAGGTTATTGAAGGCTTTCACCTCAGGGCTTTACCACACAACAATTATAAAGACCGGAGTGGCTTGTTTGCACATCAAAGTTTGCGTTTCTGGTCTAGTTTATTGTGAGCACATCAGTAGGTTCAAAGTGGCAGTCTAGTGCAATTTAGCCTAGAGCTTGATTCTGGTTGAGAAACGTCAGACGATCGAGAGGATGAAATTTAGTATATCCTAAAAATAGATTTGTCCTTATTCAAAGCAACATTCTCAGCATGTTTAGAAATCTACAAAAAAAAACAAAACCTTATGAAGTTAACTGATGAAAGAAGAAAACTGAACGGCAAATTAAAGAGGGCGAGTGTGGAAAAAACGCTGCTTTTTGGGTGTGTAAATCATTTCTCCCTTTTACTTTCAGCATGATATACAACTGATAGTTAATTAGTGGGGGAAGAAATTCACTGTGTCACAATAAACATGGTTAATATATAGGCTGTGTATGTTTCCTTTAATCCAATGATGTTGACTTTTTTAGCAATAAAATTGTATGCAAAGAATACTTTCCTGCACAAGCAGAATCTCTGCTTTTTATTACATTTATTGCTACTACGGAAAATGACATATAACCCTACGATAACGCTGGGGTAAATATATGCTTAGGTAATATTCAACGCTTCCTGAATTAGAGTTTAGGGTGGTTCCACGTTCCAGACCGCATCCTGAGCAAGAGGAGGAGCAGCAGGAGGAGAAGAAGGAGGTGGGAAGAGGGTGGGAGGGATTTCCAGTGCGCTGATGCAATCCTGCCGTTCAAGAAGAAATTGCCCAGCTGGCAGGAAAGGAGCCGGGGGAGGGCGATTCTCTGCAACGCTTGCTGGCACATGCTCACAAACTTTTTTGAGCTTTACCACTTTCACATAAATCTGCTGTTGGGACAAGAGCGGAGCTAGCATACGCCAGGAGCAGGCTTTTAACCAGCAACAAACACAACACGGGGTCGAGGCACATTGTCAGACTCATTCAACTCTTTATAAATACACACACCTACACTCATAAACCTTTCACACACACACACTTAAACATATGCACTCCAGATGCATGGCCACACATCTGGCTTAAAAAAGTCCGACGCCCTGCTCAGGATTTATTGTGCGTTTCCTGAAGTGAAAAACAAACAATCAGCGCTAAAACCTGGTCTTTAGTTAGTTTAGTGCTGAGAAGTTAAGAGTTACCATCAGGGTGCAGATTATAGGTAATTATTGAGTGTGAGTGGGATCTTTAACCCCCAGTTATGGCAAATATATACCATGCCACAGGGTTGCCAGGGTTTATCTCTGTAGGTCTTTCTGTGCAGAGTTTGCATGTTCTCTCCGCGCTTGCAAAAACATGTGCATTAAACTCTAAATTTCCCATAGGATTGAGTGTGAGTGCGTGTGGTTGTGTGTGGCCCTGCAATGGACTGACAACCTGTCCAGGGTGTACCTCCTGCCTTTCACCCAATGTGCACTAGGATAGGCTTCAGCAGACCCCTGTGACCCCGGATTCGGGAATAAGGGGTTAAAGAAGATGAATGAATGAATGCATTTGATTTATTTACTTTATTCTGGTCAGAATCAGGCCCAGTTCTTGCTTACCACGTAAAGGTAGGCAGACTTTGTAAAATTCGTTTCATTTCATCTTCTTTACCCGCTTATTCCCGAATCCGGGGTCACGGGGGTCT
>JAOTQW010076330.1:0-12456 GCA_026260075.1 Sisor rabdophorus
GAGAGAGAGAGAGAGAAAGAGAGGGAGAGAGAGAGAGAAAGAGAGAGAGAGAGAGGCAGAGAGATAGTGAGAGTGAGAGTAAGAGTGTAAGAGTGAGAGAGCGAGATTTAATATGTGATTATATCACCAGACAGCCAAAACACCTGATTCTCTCATCAGCTTTTCCAGACACTCACAGACTCCCTGTCTCTTCTTCATGGTGGACGTTGCCAGGATCTGAGGACGAAACCAACCAATCTACTCTGCACAGAACCAGAACACATGCTGGCACAGTAGCCAATCAAAGAAGCAGAGTCCGAAACAACAGAACAACAAATTCCTAATGACCTTTGAAACTCAGACCAAATTTAATCCAACAATACATTAAATACCATTAAATATTATCTTTAGTCTTTAAACCTGTTCCGAAATCAGTCCATTAAACTACTAACTGAACAGAACCACTGATTCATGGAACTTTTGACCCACTGACTACATTCATATTTCTCCTAAAATATGTTTAGTCATTGGACTGGATGTAGGCTGGTTCTTATTGATTAATAAGCTGGTTCCTGCTGCTCTCTGTATTAGCTGCTCTGGTTTAGAGTTGTATAACTGTGTTAAATATGAGATGTGTGTTTATATGAACTGATAAATTCATGTGGTTGTAGAACCTCCAGTTTTCAATAAATGAAAGGAGAGTGAGAAAGATTGAGAGAATAAAACAAGGTAAATAAGTGGAAGAAGAAATGACAGGGAGAGAGGGAAACAGGGATGATGTGAGACAGAGAAAGATTAAGACAGGGAGAGTGTAAGACGATGTTTGTTTTGTTGTTGCGTTAAAAGATCCCTCAGTATGTTTATAAGCAGAGAGAACTTCCCTTTCCCTGTGTTATGTTTGTGTGTGTGCCAAGTAGGTCTTATGGCTTCCCCAGGAAAACAGAGAAGGAAATTTGCTATACTTTATATATATATATATATAAGAGAAAAGTAAGAGAAAAGAGGAAATCCTGAACAATGTCTGGCCAGGTGAACTTTGACCGCTTGAACTTTCCTGGTCACATGACTCAGGAAGCAGGAAGTGGTAAAGCAGAATTCAGCATCTATAGGAGGTAGAGTGACTCAGCAGTGAAAAGAGAGAGAAAAAGATCAATTTCTCATTTTAGTTCAGTGAGTCACACACGACCAGACGTGACTAACACACACACATACACACACACTCACTCATAATCATATGGTGGAGAGGAAAAACTTTTACAGGAATCTTCATTCATTGCATGCATGCACACACACAAACACACAAACACACACACACACACAGGTTTTGCTTTTTGACTCCTGGTGAGTTTGATTTTATAGACTTTTTTTGATTTTTATCTTTGACTCATAGAATCTAAACTGACTCACTGATAAAATAGTTATCTAAATAGTTATATAAAATAGAAGTTATATAAGTATATAAGTAATATAAACATAAATAAACTTATATATAAAAAAACACAATTATATATACAATTAACATTAACCACTTTTGGGCGGTGTGGTGGCGTAGTAGTTAGCGTTGTTGCCTCACAGCACCCTAGTCAAGGCTGTATTTGCGTGGGTTTACTCCCGTTAACAATGGTTTCATCCCACAGTCCAAACCCATGTACATTAGGATAATTGTGGATTTTAAATTGTCCATAGGAGTTAGTGTGAATGTGTGTGGTTGTACTTCTCTGTGATGGACTTTCGCGCCTCCATACACAGACAGACACACACATACACGCTTTATCTTGTTGACTCATAAATAATCTGATTCTTTTAATTGTTTTTTTTTCATACATTCAAGATTTTATTCAAGATATATCAATCTTAAACAAAGAAGATGGTTATTGTGATGGCCACTGATATTAAAGGCACGGAAACAAAAGGTTACCTAAAAACGTGGGAAATAAAAGAGAACACAAAAAATTATTAATAATTAAAAAAGGGAATGATTCAAGTATGGAATTCTAAGGAAGACCGGGAAATGAGGGGCGCTGATGTGTACACAGAGAACTTAAGGAACAAGGGGTCACTTTAATCAAAGGAAATTTTGTGTGTCTGTGTGTGTGTGTGGGTGTACAAGTTTATACAGCCTGGTGGGGACTAAACACAGACATGTGGGGACTCGTGTCTTAGTGGTGATCAAAATTGACCCCCATGGACCCAAAAAATTCAAAATCATACAGGATGAGTTTTTTGAGAAAGTAAAAATGGAGAAAGGTCAGGGGATAGCGGTTAGGTATAGAGATAGGGTTGAGAGTAGGGATAGGGTATAGAAATTTTTACAGATTTTAGAGTTTAAACACCTAACATCTATAGAAAGCCCTTGCTAAGATAGCATGTGTGTGTGTGTAAGTCCCTCTAGTGTGTGTGTAAGTCCCTCTAGTGCCTGTCAGTGGTATTTATCAAAAAATTAATAAAAATATATTTTAAAGTAACTATAATCAATTCTGATTCAAGTCAGGCAAATCTACACTACAAAGGAGTCATAAAAAGATTTCTAATAAATTAATTAGATTCTTATAAAGATGTTTGTGATTTGTAAGGATACTGTTGTTTGTTTTTGTAGTTTGAGACTAAGACATGTTATATATTAGATGGGACAAAAGCCAAATTTTTTATTACTGTGTCTCGATTTGGTGCCAGAAAATCAAGCCGATAAAGGCAAAAGTGAAGTAACAGAGAGTTTTATATTTCAGTCTTAATAAATGTCACTGAGTTCAGATGCTGTGTGTGTGCTTGTGTGTGCACACTCTAGCATAAACCATAACTTACTACAGACGGGTTGCTTTATTTTTTTTTTAATCCGTTTGTATGTTTATGCATCTGTATTTGTTGATTTTGTACCTGGTGTAAAACTGTGAAATTTCTTTGGGGTAAAAGTAGCTCTTACAGGTTTGGCTAGCAGAAAGCTAATTACAGAGTGGTGGAAAGGCCCCGGAGTAACGTGTCACTCAGAGGCACTGAAAGATCTCAGCTTACTTAGGTAAGTTCAATAGGACAATAAATAAAAGAGTGCTATGAGTGATGCTTTTCAACGCTCAATACTGAGCCCAATTTTATTCATTTTATTGCAGCTATTGTATTAAATAATTTTTAATAATCTCCTTACATATCTCAGTACATTTAATAATAAAAAGTAAACAGTGTAAAAAAATGACGATGCAAAGGGACAATTTGCCCAGTAGCATCAGCTTGGTGGTGCTGGTAATCATACCTACATTCTTCCGCTCAGCACTTCAGCACTTCAGCACTCCTGCTGCTGTGCTACCAATATTTTTTGTAACACTAATTGTTGGAAGGTTGCATCGCTGTTAGAGAAACGTCTCAGTGTGGAGTTATACCAGTGACCCAGTTCATCACAGACTTACTTCTTCAGCCCCTCACACACACAAACACAGAGTGTTGTTTTGCCGCCTGTGTCCAGCCTCAGTGCAGTAAAGCGGCCACATAAACCTTATTTTTAGCTTTTTTAAAAAATGAATCTATGTCTGTAATTTTCCCCTGGAGTGTCAGAACGTATTTGGTGATACAGCTCTCCCCGCATATAGCAATGGTTTAGTGATGCACTGAGCAAAATGCCACACCCTTAACGTGTGTGTGGATCCTGTCTGTTTCTGTGTGTATGATTACTAACTGAAAATTCCCAGAAAAGTCTGCTGAATATTGTTTTCCTCTCTGGTCCAAATGAGAGTTTAACACGCTGCTGAAAAGTTTTCTAGGATAAAGAGATTTTAATTGACTGGTGTGTGTGTGTGTATATGTGTGTAATAGTTTTTCTGTTTATTTCCCTATCCCAAACTGCACATCGTATTTTCCACTTGCTCAAGTATTTTCCAGTCCTGTGGATATTTGAGACTGTCGGTCTCAATGTTTTAGATGTTTTTTTAGTTTTTGGGGGATGGCTGTGGGTTATTATGGGAGGATTAAGTGGAATCATGGCCGCGGACAAGATAATAACAGTTTCAAGGAATAAAAAAGACTGAGAATAAAAGTGAAAGAAAAAGAGTTTAAAAAGCAAAGAGAACTAAACTGTCTGGCTTATATATCCCATAATAAAAAAAAACACACGCAACAACATTCACCATCACACAACAACATACACAATCACACACATCAACATTCACACTCACACACTAACATTCACTATCACACACCAACATTCACCATTCACATACACCAACATTTAGCATCGCTAAAGTTTTGGTGTGTTCAATAAGCGTTTCTATAAATTTCTTCTTGTTCTTAATTGATTTTATAGGTTTTGTTTTTTTTGAAAGATTTGCAGGAAGGACAGTTTAATCAATCTGTGATGCAGCTGTTAGGCTTCAGACCATGTCTGTGTGTGTGTGTGTGTGTGTGTGTGTGTGTGTCCGTGTGCGCGTGGGCGGGTTATATATAGCAGGCTAACAGTCTTCGACTTTGATGCTTGTTCAACCTTAAATTTAATTAATTTTATTGGGGAACTGCAGTGTGATTAATTTGCTTGTAAAATAAATCACATTTTGTATTACAGCAATTCACTGTGAAGTAAAGACAGACGAAAAAAGAAAAAGTGTAAACAGGGATTTTCAAAGCTGTTCAAAGCCGTTCAGAGCTGTTTAGAGCTGTTCAGAGCCACTAACATTGACAAAGACACAAGGCTAGTATGGGACTTTACACAGACACACACACAAGACTAACAGGGAACCGATTAACTAGAAACCTGAACACAATAAGCAACACATGACCAAACTAATCAATGAAAACAAATAAAGGGAACAAAGGTCACCCGACAAGGACAACAGGAAGTAAAAAATGTCATGTAAATAGCATGTAAAAATGGACAAGAAGTGGACATAAAGCATAAACTGAAAACAAAAACATAATATAAACATAAACATGAGAAACAAACATTAAACAAATGTTTAATATTTCTGAGAAAGGGGTGGACTAGAGGTTAAGGGGTTGATTCACAGAAAGGGTTTAATTCACAGCACCACCAAGCCACCACTGTGGGCCCCTGATCAAAGTTCTTAACCCTGATTGCTTAGTTGTTATTATCTCTGAATAAGGGCGTCTGCCATATGCTTTAAATGTAAATGTAAATAAATATAAACCAAGAACATTAAACATCAACATACATACATGAAACAAAATCTAAAACTAACAAATATGATATTTATTTAACAGGTTGTTGTTTTGCCGGGGTGCTCATTGATGCAGAGTGGAAGCCGCTGTATAAGTTTTGGGTTGCCGGTTATTGTCGAGTTTTATGGTTTTCCAGTGTCCCAATTGTCGTTTGTTTGTCCACTGTGGTAATTGGGGTAATTTTATTAAATGAGAAGAAAATTTAATTGATCTACTAGAAAATTTCTGAGTTGCTTGTTGATATAACTGCTGGTGTTACTATAAATGTGATTTTATTTCTTAATAACGCTGCTGTCATGTTTTTTGCAGCTTCATTTGCTTGTCATAGACATGTAGCACACACATGCACTCACTTACGCACTCATGCACGCACGCACACACACACACACACACACACACACACTCATCCACACAGTCTTTAATTTAGGCTAATAGCTTTTAATCATCACACATACACACAATTTATTCTGTCCCAGCTTTTGTTTCCCTCTGCTGGTGATGTGTTTTAACTACAGGCAGTACCTGCAGTGTCTGCAAGTTAATTTCAAGACTTGACAAAATGGTGTGGCCCTGTGATGGACTGGCGACCTGTCCAGGGTGTACCACCTGCCTCTCCCCTGGGATAGGCTTCAGTGAATGAATGAAAAATGGTGTGTGCCTGGTTATATTGGTCAGAGATGTGTGTTTGTGAAATTGTGTGTCTTTGTGATGCATCATAGATATTGTGATGTGCTTTTGTAGTCTTTGTGTTTATTCAGTGACCTGTTGTATGTTTGTAATGCACATGATTGGGTCAACATGTATTGTGTCCAATACATAAGTTGACTCAGGATACAAAGGCGTGAATTATGATTTGATATTTTTTTACTCCGTTTTTGACTCAGATATCGCATTTTGATGTTTAAGTCTTTAAACTTGTGATTAAACCTAAACTGGTATATAACCTTTCATCAGTTGCCTGGGAATTTGTTTGATTAATTTAATTCATGATTTATAAACGGATTTTTTACTTTCATTGACTTAACTTCCTTTGATTCATGATTTAAATTCATAACCGATTCAAAGCTCCCAGTGACCCACCTCCAAATTCATTTGATTTATAAGCTAAATCATTTTAAAGTCTAAATGACTCAATTCGCACTTATTTGCTTTATAACTCTTAATGAGTTGACTTTGATTCTATTTGAATCCTGATTTATTTAAAACTCCTTCAATTCCTTTAATCCAGATTTGTGTTTTATTCGTGTGATTCAAATTCAAAACTGGTTTAAAACTTTGGTAGTTTGACTCTAAAAACCTTTGATTTACAATTCAATTGTAAATTTAATTGTAAATTGAGTTTGATTGTCAATTGTCAATGATTCTATTTAGACCCCCCTTTGATTTAGGATTCAAACTCATTCTTTAAATTTGATTAAAACTAATATTTTATTATTATGACAAAAAATCTTGTAAATTGGCTTCAGGGGCTTTAGGGGCTTCTTATTCACTTCTTAATGATTCATAATTTTATAAATCGTATGAATCAAGACTTAGATGTGGGTTTATGCTTTATATGGTCACCAATGATGCGGAGAAACTGAAAAAGTAGATTATCACAGCCCGTCTGTCTTCCAGATGTGTAATGTAAGAGGGAGTTTATGGTGTTGTGTTGTGTGTTGCTGTGTTGGTATTTGTCTGTTAGTTAATCAGCGTGTTTATTGCAGCTTCAATTATCAAAGAATCTTTTAATTTTCTCATTTAAATTTCCTTTTCATCTGAGAATTATTCGCTACCGCTTTGATGACTTGGGTACTGAAGTTAGCATACTAGTTACCAGCTGATCTAATGCACATGCTAGTTATTCTAGCTGGGTTTCTGGGTTTCAGAAGAACCCCACAGTTTTCCCATAGTTGAGCTGGAGAAAATGTTACACAATCCATTTTTCTCTGCTTTCATGTTTATTTTTTTGCATATTAAATTGTTTGTCATAGACACACATAAAACACAATGTAGTATACACACACACACACAGGTTATTAATCATTGTTGTTGTGGGATTAACTGATTTCACTTTAGCTTTTATCCATTGTTTGGTTCCTTGGCTGTGGACTGCAGTTGATAATTTCCCTGCAGCTAAGTAGAAACCACTCGCTTCAGGTGTTTCTCTGTGGATGTTAAAACAGCTCTCAGATGGCAGGCACTTTTGTACTGACTTCAATCTGTTTTTATTGGTACGCTCATTATAACATGCTGCTTATAGAAGTGCACTTTTCCTCTGCCGGGATCTCATCATCACTCTATTCGCAGCAATAACAAACTAGGAAGAGCACCAGCAAAAGTGCTAACATACCGGGACAATCACAAACAGACCAAAAAGTCAGGGTTAACTGCTTGAGGAAGTACACCGAAAATCCTTTAACTGCGCTAATCTATCGTGAAGTGAAAAGAACAAGAAATAACTAATTCGGACGTGGAAGAGAAACACTATAAGCCAACAAAACAGGCCAAATGTGTCAGCCAAACAGGAAGTGAATAGTAAAAAGTACTTACCAATCAGGTAGTAAACAGGAAGAGTGCTTATACTTATTAGGAAGTTAGCAGTATAAGCATTTACAAAAAAGGAACTGATCCTGCAGTAAACAGTAAAAACACTAACTGAATAAGAAATTATGAGGGAGAGTGCTAACTAAAGAGAACATAAAGCAGAGAAAAATGAACAAAAAGTAAACAATAAAAGCATTTACCAAACATGTAGTAGGCAGGAAGAGCTCTAACCAATTAGGAAGTCTGACAGGACGAGCTCTAATTAAACCAGAAGAGAGCAGGGAGTGTGTTATCTGAGCACGAAGTAAACAGTAAGAGCACTAATTGAAAAGGAAATTAAGAGGAAGTCGAACTGGAAGTGGACTTGAGTTAAATGTTATTCAGCTCTGTAGACCGCTGAGTCAGCTCTGTAGACCGCTGTAAATGTATACTCTCTCAGTGGGTATGCCTGCTTACACACAGCGACATATCTGCATTTACTTTTTAAAGTTTTATATTGTTTTATATAATAGAAGTGGGCGGAGCTATCAAAAGTCCCCAGCAAAAAATATATATATAAAAGTTTCTACAGAATTTCTTTAGAAAGGCCAAAAGAAAGCGTTGTTTCATAAAGTAACTGAGTAGTAGCGCTTAAAAATGGATTGGAAAAGGCAAAGGAAATCCTCCCGTTCGGTCTGTACATCACAGGAAGTTACAGTCTGACAGAAAAGACTTGTCTCTGTAGATATGATGGTGGTCATCGTAATAAAGCTGTGACAGCAACGGTTGCGATGCATTTGATGTTGCAGAAGCTTAAAATGTCCACTATAAAAGAACCTGCACATGTCCTACAAACTGGTGTTACAGAAGGTTGCATCAGAAATGTGGTGACATTAGTGACAGTATAACCGCTAATGCATGCAGCAATTGAAACATCTAAATCCACAAATATATAATCTAAAGTCATTTGTTTTAGCGGGCCCAATGGTAAACCCTGAGAAACCACTTACAATTAAAAAAATGTTAGCATTGGCATTGAGTTTAGCTAAATTATTGGCTATTTGTGTGTGTTTTTCAGATTTACACTGACTGGGCGAATCACTATCTGAGTAAATCAGGCTGTCCTCGACTGATAAAGGATCTAACACAGGATATTCCTGATGGAGTTCTGCTTGCACACATCATACAGATAATTGGTAAGACATGCCTCTGTGTGAGGGTGTGAAGGTGTGTGTTCTCAGGTATGTTTAGGAGCTTCAAATTAATTAGAGAAAGCTGGTATGAGTTTAATACCTAGAAATCTGTGACACAAGCAGACAAATCATTCTGTCATTACAAATGTATCCCCGGTGTGTTTTCTTAAAGATGCCCTGTGTGTGTGTGTTCACTTCTGTGGGAGGGTCTAGAATATTAGCATTGCTGTAAGTTGTAGCAGCTCAGAAAGTTTTACCTAACAGCTGATAAAGGGAAAGCAGTACAGGAGTCAGTAAACACACACACAGGCACAAACACAAACACATGCACGGTCTGGTTCCAGTTCTGGCTTCCTGAGTGGGCAAAAAAGTGTGTGTGTGTGTGTGCTTTTGTGCAATAAAGCTCAAACTGTGTCCTGCCTTTTCTCTGCAGCGAATGAGAAGGTGGAGGACATTTCAGACTGCCCCCGAAGTCACACTCAGATGGTAAGTCTGATTCTCTGGCACTATCACCATCATCATCATCATACTTTTCTTTACCATCATTACCACCACCATCATTTTCATTATTCAAAGAGGGGTTAAAGGTCAAGCAGGGACATCATAAGGGGGAGAAGATTTTATAAATTTAAGCACTGCTCATTTTAACTGTAATTCTGTAAATGTTACAGCTTTTAGTCTCAGAATTTTTATAATTACTCTGTGTAGGGGGATTAGTGGAGGCTTTATAGTAGGGAAGTGCGTCTAGAATCGTTGGAATCGTTGTTTAGAGGAAGTTGAGGTTTCTGAGACATTTTACAGTCATATGTGGCAGACACACGCACACACACACACACACACACACACAGACACACACAAACACACAGACAGACACACACATGCACCATGAAATTGGGACACCTCCAGCCAGTTACAAGTGTATCTCTATTCAGTGTATGGATAAAGCCTCGGAGTGTGACAGGCTAAAAACAAGGTAAATTCCCTATGTGTGTGTGTGTGTGTGTTACAGTAAGGTAGAGAGCTTGTTTTGAAATAGAACTTGTAATATCAGTATTTTTGAGTCGCATTAATCTCAATCAACTGCGATAACTAGCATGTTACAGTGACAGAAAAACCCATCCAGAAGTAGAGCATTTCGAACTAAAGTTCACAATCAGCAGAGACAAAACTGGTAGTATAGCCGGTTTTACAGTCACATGATTCATATGATACAGAAATCCCCAAGAATAAAAAGAGAAAAGCTTGTAGTGCAGTGTTTTAAACAGAAACTTAGTGGAAAAACAGAAAATCAGCAACAATGTTGTTCATTGATACATCAGGAAGAGCAGTGACTTTAATCATTCATTCATTCATCTTCTGTAACCGCTTATTTCCGAACTCGGAATCATGGGGGTCTATCCCAGGGAACATAGGGCAAAACTTACACACATACTCACACTCATTCATATGGGCAATTTAGAATCACCCATTAACCTATTGTACATGTTTTCGGACTGTGGGAGAAAACCAGAGTACCAAAAGTATACCCACATAAGTGCAGGGCGATGGGACGGGACAAGTCCACACAGAATTAACCCTTGCCTGGGAATCGAACCCGGTACCTTTTTGCTCTGAGGCAGCCATTCTAGCCACTAAGACACAGTGCCGCACCCAGAAAATTAATATTAATCTAAAATATTTGTTAGTGTTGTTTATTTGACTTTGTAATAAAGTCAAATATACAACAAAGTGTAATATAGTGTAATAAATCTTAAAGGTCAGTAAATTTAGATGGAAAAAAATCAGAGTTCAGTTG
The DNA here is from genome assembly GCA_026260075.1 of Sisor rabdophorus. Classification (NCBI taxonomy): domain Eukaryota; kingdom Metazoa; phylum Chordata; class Actinopteri; order Siluriformes; family Sisoridae; genus Sisor; species Sisor rabdophorus. The sequence continues at coordinate 10,630 of JAOTQW010076330.1, forward strand.
AAGGTTCCATAAGGGGGATCTGATTTCCATCGATTGTATTCTGCAGAAGCGCTTGGGTTTCACTCTCACTCTAATGTGGTGTCACAATATGTCTGTCTGTTTGTCTGTTTGCATGTTTGTCTGTCTGTCCTTTATCTGTGATTCTGTCTGTCTAATTTATCATTTTGTCTGTTCAATCAGTTTTAAACTGTCTATCTGATTAAGCTATCTCAGTCAGGTGTCATTCATTCATTTATTCATTCATTCATTCATTTATTCATTCATCTTTTATACCTATTACTCTAAGGGCAAAAGGCAGAAGGGGTACACCCAAGGACAAGTCGCGAGTCCATCACAGGGCCACACAAACAGAAACTGACTCTGTTTGTCAGTTTAGAATCAGCAATCTACTTAATGTTGGTGTTTTTAGACTGTGAAAGGAAACCGGAGAACATGGAGTAAACTCACTCAAGCGCAGGGAGAACATGTAAACTCATGTAAAGACGCTGGCTCAAACCTTTTTTTTTCGGTGAGGCTTCAGTGCTAACCACTAAGCCACTGTGCCCCCCAGGTGTATACATGTCTGTCTGATCTGTCTGTTTGTTTTTTTAGATCGGATTTCTTTTTTTCCATTTCCCTTTTTCTTTTTTTTTGTCTATCATGCAAACTGTCTGTCTGAATATCAACTAATCATCAGGCACACTGTCTATTTATTATGTCTGTCTGTCTGCCCGTGTGTCGGTCTACTTGTCTGTTATTTGCCTGTCTGTCTGTCTGTCTGTCTAGTAGTTGACTGTTTATGTTTTAGTCAAGACAAACAAAAAGTCACAGAAAAAGAAAAACAGACAGAGGAAGATGCAGGAGTGAGACCCCTCACACGCAAACACACACATACACCTACACACACACACACACATACACCAGATGAGTGCTTTCAGGTTGTAAAGTGAGATCAAATGGCCACAATTAACAATCTGTCCAACTAGAAGAGCCATTAATGAACCACAGCAGACTTCAAAAGCATGCACACACACACACACAGACACACACACACACAATTAATGTATACATTCTCTGCCAAACGTAGGCTGGGCAGTACCACCATGTCCTTGCGGCGTTCACTGTAGATTTGCACATTTAGCACATGGCTCCTACAGCTGTACTGTGTGTATAGAGCCCTTTGATCTTTGTTTGTGTGTGTGTGTGTGTGTGTAAGGTTTTCATAAAGCATCATCTGCACTCCATGTGTTACCACTCTATGCTTCTGTACACAACATCAATGTACACAACAAGTCCAAAGATTTGTCTCACTATTTCTCTTCTCATTCATCTAAATGTCTTACTCTTCTGTCTTACTCAGCTCTAACTCATCTCTCTATCTTACTCGTCTATCTGTCTCACGCATCTATCTGTCTCACTTATCTGTCTGTTTTACTCATTTGTCTTGTCACACACACACGTCCGGTATGCTATCCTTGTGGGAACTCTTCATGGGCATAATGGTTTTTATTATTCTATTTTCTATTCCCTATCCCCATCCTTAACCATCGTGCATTCTTACTTTCTCAAAAAGACACATTCTGTTCGATGTAGAAGATTTTGGTTCCCACCAAGTCCCCATGTGTCTGTGTGTATTAAGATTTAGGTCCCCCCAGGCTGTATTAACCCCTTACACGAACACACACTTACACACACATACATATACACGGGTTTTTTACACTGGGGCAGTAACTCAGATTTACAGTCTTTATAGTAAAGAACCTCCCCCCTGTTCCCCTGTTCACACACACGCACACACACACACACACACACACACACACACACACATACACACACACACTGCTCATA
>JAOTQW010076339.1:0-12456 GCA_026260075.1 Sisor rabdophorus
TGCATGTTCTCCCCGCGCTTGCGTGGGTTTCCTCCGGGTACTCCGGTTTCCTCACTTAGTCCTAAAACATGCATTAGGTTAATTGGTGACACTAAATTGCCCATAGGAGTGAATGTGAGTGCGTATGGTAGTGTGTGTGTGTGTGTGTGGGCGACCTGTCCAGGGTGTACCTTCCTGTCTTTTGGCCCTATGTGTGCTGGGATAGGCTCCAGCAGACCCCCGTGACCCCGGATTCGCGGGTAAAGAAGATGAATGAATCTTCTATACTCGCTTATTCCCTAATTCTGGGTCACTGGCGTCTGCTGAAGCCTATCCCAGCACACATAGGACCAGAGATAAGGGTACACCCTGGGCAGGTCAATTAAATCAACCTAATGTACATGTTTTTGGACTGTAGGAAGAAAGCAGATTACCTAGAGGAAACTTACGCAAGCCTGGGAATACCATGCAAATTCCACACAGAAAGACCCACAACCTTCTTTCTGTAAGACAAACCACTTCATCACTGTGCCATTTAATTCAACAGACATTGTTTTGAAGCAGCTTTACACAGATGGCAACAAAAATATAAGTGTGGCAAAGAAAATACTCCCTAAGATGAAGTAGAAAGAAACCTGGAGAGGAACAAGTCTCAGGAGGAAAATCCATCCTCATCTGGATGATACCTTGTTATTGTTAATGACAACATTAACATATAACATAACATAATAAGTGTTAGCTGTAGTATTAGGTCAGTGGAGTAGAGTAAATCCCTGTCCATCCTTGAGACTCCTTGAAATCTGGGAGAGGGGCAGTAACCTGGTCACTGGTGACTCAGGATCCTTGCAAGTTTGATCAAGTATTACGTTTAATCTGTAGAGAAGATGTCAAAGAATAAACAAAATAGTTTTACATAAATGTAATCACTGCCACTAAAGAGGTTTTCTTTAGGATTTCCGTCAGAGGGACCGGAAAATGTAATCAGCTCTTTTCAAAGTTCTTTTGAAGCCTTTTCTAAGAAAGGTTGGCTGTGTACTTTTGGGATTTGGATTTGTTTCTTTATCTCTGAAATGGTTTCTTTATCTCTGGAATTGTTTCTTTATCTCTTTATCGATTACCTCATGACCTGAATCTTTCACAAACACTAAGCACCTTCTGGGCGGCATGGTGGCGTAGTGATAAGCACTTTTTCCTCACAGTAAGAAGGTTGTGGGTTCGATTTCAGGGTCTTTCTGTGCAGAGTTTGCATGTTTCCTCTGGGTTCTCTGGTTTCCTCCCACAGTCCAAAAACATTTGCATTAGGTTGATTGGTCATTCTAAACTGCCCTAAAGGAGTAAGTGTGAGTGTGTGTGTGTGTGTGGTTGTTTGTCCCTGCATTCCCAGGGTGTTCCCCTCCCTCTCACCCTATGTGCCCTGGGATATGCTTCAGCAGACCGCCATGACCCCGAGCAAGGAAATATGCGGGTATAGAAGATGAATGAATGAATGAATGAATAAACACCTTCTGCAACTTTTGCCAGTATAGTGTATTTTAGGTCACAACCTCAGGCGCCGTTTTTTTTAACGCCGTCATTAAACTAGGGCGTGGCAATAGAAAAAGCGCTGTATCCTGACAGCCAATCAGGATGTTGTGATTTCTCTGCGCTTTCCGAATGATCTTCAGTGATCCTCGCCTGGGGATCTGAGTATGTTAGTGAACATCATGGCTAAACATTGTTTACAGATTTTATGCACTTTTGTCGGATTTCTTACACTGGAAGGTAAAATCACACTCACAGTTTACACAGTTTTTACTTAATTCAGCGCAATAATCAGTTTACGCGCAATGCGTTGCGTAAAATACCTTATATGTATGTGAAATTAGGTTTCCAATTCTTTAAGTTTTTAAGCTATTTAAGATTTTACAATATAAATAATGAAATAACTCTATCACAACGATATTTTGCCAAACATTAACTACAGCATAAATAATCCTATATATTTCATTAACACTTTACAGGTATTTGGGGAAATATAATTTTTGGTGTGTTGTCGATAGGTTCTGCTGTGTACTCCACTCCATCATATTATAATGTTTGATCTAACAATAATCTACGTTAAAAAAAGATCTGATGCTAACGTTGTCTAACATTTGCGCATCTCTCCATGCGCATGCGCACTTCATCCTGATTGTCTTTTTTAGCGTTTGGTGGCGAGCGGATGTCGTTAGAGACGTGTTGTAAAAGTGGGAGAGTCTATGGTCTGAGGAATGAACTGTGCGTTTCTCTTCCATATGTCTCCCATTCCCTGTTCTGCAGGTAGGAAACACCTGGTCTGGGCATACATTACAACTGTTAACACCATAAACACGATGTTGAAATTGTTTAGGGAAGCAATAACGTCTACATAGTTTTAAGCAGCTGGTAGACCCTCAGGCATAACAACACGGTTGTATTCTACAGGGTGTCCCATAAGTTTCCATACTTAAAAAAAAATATTTTTTTTGATGATTCCCAGGCCTGTGCGGAGTTTGCATGTTTCCTCCAGGTTCTCTGGTTTCCTCCCACAGTCCAAAAACATGAGCATTAGTTTGATTGGTAATTCTAAATTGAAATCTTATAAAAGTGAGTCCCTGCAATGGATGGGCGACCTGTCCGGGGTGTACCCCTGCCTCTCTACCCACTACAGCTGTAGAATACAACCCTGTTGTTATGCCTGAGGGTCAGCCACTTTGCCACCGTGCCACCCTGAATTCAAATTATTTAATCAAAATTTTCTCCGCTCATGCCCTCTTGGACACACTCAACTTCCTACTCCTTAACACATACCTACACTTAAATTCCCTTAAATTCCTATACACAAAAATTCACATTTCCACATTTACATAATCTAAAAAAACTGAATGTGCTGATATTATAAAATCAAACATTTTTAACACATAAAGGTTTGTTGGTGTCAGATGTTCTGTAGCATCAAATTTAGCTCCTTAAACTGTATTTTAAGAATTTTTTTTTCAATAACAGCATGAGTAATAAAATATTCCACTCAAGTATAATTATTTTTACTTCAAAAGTACAAGTAAACTTACAGCTCTACCAATCGACTTAAGTATCTTTCAAAAATGTACTCATAAGTGTAATTGAGTGACTTTTTTTAACAGCATGGAGGATTCGACTGTAGTTAGAAAAGACATAAAAATATAAATCTTAAACTGATTGTTTTTACGATTCCATAAACTTCAGATATATTTGTATTATTAATTTACCACAACATGCTTGCGCCAGTTTGATATTGGGATATTGTAAGCTGCAGTTTAGTCACCCTGTGCAAATATACTGCAGAATAAAGCTGTTGCCTTACTTACACTTGAAGGGATAAAATGGCCAGGGGTTAGTTTCAGAAGAATTCCACAGGATTTCACTTCCAGCAGGGAGTCAATGTCTTATGTCTGTCTTATCTGTCTCCATCCATGTCCAGGGATACAACCTGGACAGGTCGGCAGTCCATCGCAGGGCCACATACAGACAAACACTCAAATTTACATCTGTGGGCAATTTAAAGTCACTAATCAGCCTAATGTTCATGTTTTTTGACTGTGGGAGGAAACCGTTGTATCTAGATGGTAACCCACCCAACGAACCCAGGACCTTCTTGTTGTGAGGCGACCGTGCTATCCACTACGCCACCACACTGCCCTACTGCATCTTACAACTTCATTTTTACTTACAGTAGGGCAAAAAAGTATTCAGTCAGCTACCAACTGAACAAGTTCTCCCACTTGAAAAGATAAGGGAGGCCTGTAATTTTCATCATAGGTATACCTCAACTATGAGAGACAAAATGAGAAAAAAACACATTGTCTAATTTTTAAAGAATTTATTTGCCAATTATGGTGGAAAGAGACCTGCCAGAGACCTGTAACGTCTTCTGTCCTCCACTTGTTACCTGTATTTATGGCACCTGTTTGAACTCGTATAATCAGTATAAAAGTCACCTGTCCACAACCTCAAACAGTCACACTCCAAATTTCACTATGGCTGAGAACAGAGAGCTGGCGAAGGACTCCAGAAACAAAATTGACCTGCACCAGGCTGGGAAGACTAAATCTGCAATAGGTAAGCAGCTTGGTGTAAAGAAATCAACTGTGGAAGCAAATAATAAAAAATGAAAGATATAGAAGACCACTGATCTCCCTCGATCTGGGGCTCCATGCAAGATCTCCATGCAAATGATCACAAGAACAGTGAGCAAAAATCCTGGAACCATGCAGGAGGACCTACTGAATGACCTGTAGACAGCTGGACCAAAGTATCAATGGCTACGATCAGTAACACAATAATGATGAGTACTGGAGCAAAGTATCAACAGCTACCATCAGTAACACAATAATTATGAGTAGAATCCAAAGAACACCATACCTACTGTGAAACATGGGGCGGAAACATCATGCTTTGGGTCTTTTCTGCAAAAGGACCAGGAAGATTGATCCATGTGAAGGAAAGAATGAATGGGGCTATGTATCGTCAGATTTCGAGTTAAACCACCTTCCATTAGAAAGGGCATTGAAGATGAAATGTGGCTGTGTCTTTCAGCAGGACAATGAATGACAATGATCCCAAACACACCACCTTAATAACAAATAAGTATTCGTGAGAAGTATTTGGGGTCCTAGAGTGGCCTAGCCTGTCTTCAGAACATGCAAACTCTGGTGCATGGGAATTAAACCCAGAATCTTCTTGTTGTGAGGTGACCGTTCTCACCACTACGCTGCCTTTGTATCAAATTATGTTTAATGAAACTGAAATGATTGCCTCTTGTGCTCTCAACAGTGTTACACTGTGTTTGTGTTGTGTTTTATTTTTCTCTGCTAGAATGTCTCAAAAACAATGCTGTCATGCTGCAGTTACAGAAAGTGTTTGCAGCGAAGGCATGAGCCATGCCAAAAGAATTGGACTGTGTGACTTCTCCTATTTTCATTCGGACCCCTTTAAAATGAATACTGCCAAGGTGTGTGCTATATTTTTTCTGCAATTTAAAAAAGCTGGGAGACCCTGTATACACTGTGGAAACCCTGTATACAAAGTTTTATTAAATAAAGTAACAATAAAGTAACTTTTATTGTGTAATTTTTTGTTCTCTTGTTCCAGATGTGTTGTGAGTGCTGTGCACTGGGGCTGCTTGCTAGGAAAGAGAATTATACTTGTCAGCTTCAGATTTCCCTCACTCTGCACTGCAGGAACGTGGCACAGGCATGCTGCTTGGAGAAAGAGCATGGCTTAATCCACCAAGGTAAATAAGAGCATGATGCATGATAGGGTGGCCAAGAAGTGCAAACTAAATAAATCTAAAAACTAAATTATGAATGCAACAAACAAAATAATGGTTGAAGTGATGGCATAGTGTTTAACACGAAAAATACTGTCGATTAAAATATAATGTTTTCCAAGGTTTTAAAAAGATAAAGCAGAAAACTACCCCCTTCAGGTTCAATATATGTTAAAGGTACCATCACTCCTATGGGCAATTTAGAGTCACCGTTCAACCTAATGTACATGTTTTTGGACTGTGGGAGGAAACCCGGAGAAAATCCATGCAACAGTGGGAAGAACATGCACACTCCGCAAAGAAAGACCTCGTGCCTGGGAATTAAACACAGGACCTTATTGTTGTGAGTCGACCGTGCTTACCACTACGCCACTGTGCTGCCTTTTTATTTTATTTTTTATTTGTTATTTAGTTTTTTGATTGTTTTTTCTTATTTGTTTTTTTGGGGGGTTTTGAGGCAACAGCAAGAAGGTCCTGGGTTTGATTCCCAGCCAAGGGAATTTCTATTCGGAGTTTGCATTTTCTTGCTGCACTTGCATGAGTTTAATGAGGGTTTCAGTTTTACTCCGGTTTCATCCCACAGTCCAAAAACATGTACATTAGGTTGATTGATGATCTCAAATTTCCCATAGTACCATAGAAGTGAATGTAATGTGAATGGGTGTTAATTCATGTGCAGCCTGGTGTTGGTCTGGTGACCAGTCCAGGGAGAACACTGCCTCTCGCTCTATATATGCTGGGGTGGGCTCCAGCAGACCCCCATGACCCTGAGTTAGGAAATGAGTGGATATACAAGATGAATAAATTAATTAATAATTTAGTTAATTCCAAGTCAGTTTTGCACTAATGCAGTTTTCCTCATCTCTCACACAGCATCACCTCCACTGAATAACTCCAGTACTGGCGTTGGAGGTAATAACCAGGGACCTGACTTATGTGCAGGTAAGAAGTTCTAATGACAGATATTTACGGCAAGGATTTGAATTTGCGGACAGCAGCATTGGAGTTACTTTTTGATCCCACAGAGAAGTGATAGATCCAAAAGAGAATGGGGTAAAAAGAGAACAGGTTAAGAAATTTTGACAAGCCGAAAAAAGCCCAACATGTTTATCTATATGGGTGTGATAAAAAAGGATAAAAATTTAGCACTTTCTAAATCAGGAGTGGGCAGTCTTGAACCAAGTTCCTCAAGATCTTTCTAGGTACATCTAAAATTTACAGGCAAGTTGAAGGAACTCTTCAGGACACCGGCTCTCCAGGACCAAGATGCCCACCATGGTCTAAATCATAAAAGGAACTTATTAAATTAAATTACACACACAGTCATGAAAGACAGGTGGCAGTAATAATACAATTAATGGCCAGGCTACTGTAACACAGAACAAACAATGACCTCTAGTGGCATAAGATAAGAAGTGCAGAATTCTTATCTAAACTCAATATTGTTTGAGGATTAATATTATTAATTTTGTGTTTTATGAAGAAGGAGTAACGAGATGCTCTCAGTTGTGTGTGGGTAACGGCTCTTGTGTATGCCTCAAAGGTTTCCACCTTCAGTCCAATGGTTACAGTTGTGAGGGTAAGTTTAGCACCTTGTATTCAATTTAAACTAACTGACTGATACTAAAAAAATCCAGTCCTTCAAACTAATTATTTCTGTTTAATAGTAATTATATAAATATAATCTTACTTGGGAAAGTAGTACATCGGTTAAAGTTGTTGGACTGCTAATTGGAAGGTCAGTGTCCAATTGTCAGCACCACCAAGTTACTACTAATGGCAATTACTCATTTGTATAAAGATACAGATATAACAGATGTATAACAGATAAAAGTCACTCTGGATAGGATGGTCTGCCAAATTAACAGAATTTTTTTCTATCAGAGGTTTCTATCTTGGCCAAGAACATTAACTATAAAATCATGGAAAGATGATTTGTTGCATAAAAGAATACAAGGTATCAGTCAATGAAATTCTTCTGTAAAAAATAATTGAATATTAACTACCAAGATAGAAGCTATTTAAATATATTATATCTGTCATGCGTAAAAGCCAGAAGGTCACAGCTTGGATTCCCGAGCAAGAGATCTTTCTGTTTGGAGTTTGCATGTTCTCTCTGCATTTGCATGGGTCTAAAAACATGTATATTGGATTGATTGGTGATTTTAAATTGGAATGAGTGAGTGTGTGTGTGTGTGTGTGTGTGTGTCTATGATAGACTGGTGACCTGTCCAGGGTGTATCCTCATGTGTATCCTCACCCTCAGAGAGCTGGGCTAGGCTCCAGCAGACCCCAATAACCATAAATTAGGGTGCTAGAAGGTGAATGAATGAAGAATACTAGCATAGTGTGCTATAAGATGGAAGTGACAAGTACACAGAAAACCAGCCCATTACCAATTATAAAAACTAGACTAAAACACAAAGGTACGTATACACAGCATAATGGAAGGACAATCATATAAACAAGAAACACTTAAAGCCAGTGGGGTAAAAACCGATGGAGAGAGTTGGGAAAACCCATGACAATAGAGGATATGACCTGGTAAATATTGAAAATCTCCTTGATGCTGTTTTGTGGCTAATTCATCTACTATACCCACTTATTCCCTAACTCAGGGTCAGGCCCATCCCAGCACACATGGTGCAAGAAGCAGGGGTTACACCCTGAACAGGTCATCAGTCTATCGCAGGGCCACACATTGATAAAAAAACAATACACACTCGCACTCACTTCTATGGGCAATTAAAAGTGACCAATCAACCTAATGTACATGTTTTTGGACTGTGGGAGGAAACAGTACCTGAAGTAAACCCACGCAAGTGCAGGGAGAACATGCAAACTCTGCACAGAAGGACCCCTTGCCTGGGAATTGAACCCGGGACGTTTTTGCTGTGAGGCAACTGTGCTGTTCTTTTGTGTTGTCAGATTACAATGAGTGTCTGTCAGGCACTCATACCTGCAGGCCAGGTGAAAGATGCATCAACACGGAGGGCTCATATCGCTGTCAGAGAGAGACCAGCTGTGGCACAGGATATGAGCTGACTAACACCAATACCTGCCAAGGTTTACCCGCAACCCCCTTTTCATCCTACACCATATTATATTGTTTTTGTATGCTAATAAAATGGGGCACTCAGTTTGGTTTTCTTTCCATTAGATATCGATGAGTGCTTGATCGAAACGCATAACTGTGGATATGAATTTGTGTGTCAAAACACGGCTGGGTCATTTCGCTGCCATCCACGGCATCAGTGTGGCTCCGGTTTCATTCAGGATGCTGCTGGAAAATGCATTGGTTAGATACCTGTCCATTTAAAACAAAACACTGTGTTATAATATTCTATTCAGTTCAAAGACAATCAATAGTGATTGTTCTTATTTACAGATATTAATGAATGTGTACATGAGAAGAGCCTATGCCAATTTGGTCACACATGTATTAACACTTTGGGCTCCTACATGTGCCAGAGGATCTCTGTAACATGTGGACATGGATATCATCTGAATACAGAGGGGACACACTGCATAGGTGGGAAAATTATTACTGCTTTTGTAATAAAAGATGTTTTGAATGTGTACAAAGTAATATAATGGAAGGTTTTTTTAGTTCAGTTCAGATCTTTGAGGCACTTAAGTGTCAAACAGTTTTACAAAATTAAAAATAATGGTAAAAGATTGAAATAGCCTTGGTGGCTTACTGGTTAGCATTGTTGCCTCACAGCAACCTGGCCTCCGGTTACTCTGGTTTTCATTCATAGTCCAAAAACATGTATGTTAGATTGATTGGTGATTCTATATTGCCTATAGGAGTAAGTGTGAGTGTTGTGTGTGTGGCCCTCTGATGGACAGGTGACCTTCCCAGGGTGTGTGCCTTTTATCTTTCACCTATTAGAGAGTTGGGATAGGATTTAGCAGACTGTCATGACCCTGAGTTAGGAAATAAGCGGTCTAAAAGATGAATGCATGAATGAATTCTTTATTTAAGGTGTAATATTACAATGTAATAACAATATTATTACAATAGTGTTATACCATGTGATTGTTAAAACCATTGTTTAACATTATTATTAAAATAAAATTATGTAGTGTAATTAAGTGTTATAACATTTTGTTTGATATTATTTTGTGTTATTACAAATGATGTACAATATAATTGCAATGTTATAACACCTGTCTTGACGCCAGATAAAATTGCCCTAATCTGTGTTAAATTAGTAATGATACAGTAATCGGCACAACATCGTGTTTATATTACCATTACAATTGTTTTGCTTTAGTATCTTAAACTTTACAACCTTTAACATCCAAAATAGAGTTTGCTTGTCCTCCCCGTGCTTGTGTGGGTTTCCTCTGGTATTCCGGTTTCCTCCCACAGTCCACAAACATTCTCTAATTCTAAAATTGCCCAGAGCTATGAATGTAAGTATGTGTGATTGTTCGTCTATGTGTGGCACTGTGATAAAATGGCGACCTATCCAGGATGTACCCCTGCCTCTTGCCCTATGTGTGCTGGGATAGGCTCCAGCAGACCCCATGACATTTTCTTATAGGGAATAAGCACATATAGAAGATGAATGAATTAATGAATATTCTACTGTAAAGAAATGTTAATGTTTTATCTTATTATGTATAATGTTATTACAATTTAATACATTATTGTTTGTTAATGTCACTTGATTTTGATGTTATTACATTGTAGTAATAATGTCGTTATTTTATCACAATGTAATAAGATTTTATAGGAATTACATAGTAATAATGTTATAATTACACTGTCAATACTTTGGGTTTTTCATTGTCATATATCCAAGTTATTATAATGTGTGAGTGAAAGAAATCACTCACACATTATAATAACTTGGATCAGGATCAATAGAAAATGCATAAACACATTTATTCACTGATATACTGACTAAACTGTTTAAACATCTACATAATATTTAAACTAATAATGACTCAAATCCACAACTAGAGTAACAAAATGATAATTAAGACATTTTTACTAGATGTGAATGAGTGTACCGGACAACACAGGGCCTGTTCGGGCCATAAGTGTATAAACTTCCTGGGCTCTTTCCGCTGTGACTGTCGTTCGGGATTTATGTATAATAGCATCAACAAAACATGTGAAGGTAGGACCAGCTTTCATGCCTTGCACACTCAGTTTTATATAGCATAAATATCTTCATATTTTAAATTGTATTAATTTTGTTACCTGTTCCTTTTAGATAACGATGAATGCAAGATCTATCCAGAAAAACTGTGCGCTCATAGATGTGACAACACTCCAGGATCATACAGGTGCAGCTGCCATTCTGGGTTTAAGCTGGCTAGTGATGGCAAGAACTGTGAAGGTGGGTCTAATATGAATCTATAGAATTGCTGTTATTAAAATCTAATGTATTTACTGAATCTGGTCTTTACTTTAGATATGAATGAATGTGAGAATAACCCATGCAGCCAGGAGTGTGCAAATGTCTATGGCTCCTACCAGTGTTATTGCCATCATGGTTACCAGCTTAACACCATGGATAAACATATATGCGAAGGTGAAATGTTTTCTTTATATGTTATTGTTGTGTGCACCTGGGCTCAATGCAAGCACAACTCTCTAATGCCCGGCTAAGGTTAGTCTCAACCACAGATATAACAGCCATGGACAGGTTGGCTGAACATCTGATACCTACACCACACTTAGCTGGACATTTAATGTAATTTAAACTTATCACCTTTAAAATTAAAATTCTATATTTTCTGCTTCTTGAAATTCTTCTTTTACAAGATATTGATGAATGTGCCTTGATGTCTGGAGGTATAGTTTGTTCATATCATTGCTTAAACACACCTGGCAGCTATGAGTGCACCTGCCCTCCAACAGGCTACTCACTCTCCCCCAGTGGACACACCTGCCTGGGTAATCTTTTTTTATCATATAGGTCCCCTTGTTATTGTATTTTGCAGGAAATAAATGTAATAGTAGTATGTCTTTCTATGGCAAGTATTTATTTATAACATTTTTTAAAATTGGAAACAAGTTAATCATGAAATTTGTGTGCAGACGTTGATGAGTGTGCAACAGGAACACACAACTGTTCTGCATTACAGAGCTGCTTTAACATACTGGGTGGATTTCGCTGCCTGTCATTTCAGTGTCCACCATTTTACCGGCGTGCATCGGAGGGGTAAGTAACTTGCACTTCAGTAAGTAATAAGTCAGATTGTCAGGAACGGGAGGTTGAGAAAGATACTAATGCAGATTTAAAATTTACAAAGATGTGGTGTATAAACAAACAAATGAATTAGGAGAGAAATTCAACTGAGCTGAAAACACCTGAACACAATAAAAAACATTGAAAACCAACACAACATGAAAACCAACACAATTTCATGACACCGACTAAGCACATGGCCGAAACAATAAAAAGTAGAGCACTCTCTAGAGTGGTTTCTGGTGGCCATGTGAGATAAAGTTAAGCATATCCCTGAGACAGTAATTTTTTTTTAATGGCTAATAGCCAAATGTCTTCCACAAAGAAAACATGAATTCAATACTTTTATAACACAAAAAATAAAGCAAAATCACTCATTGTTATTGTTTCTTTTAAATAACTCATCACCTTTGTGAATTTTTAGCAAAAATAGTTGGAAGAAAAAATTATGAGGGGTTTATAAGTCTAGATAAAGTTTATTGTGGCAAAGCAGTGAAGAATACAATGGTGTCCAAACTTCAGTATACTACAGGGTTTAGCTTCAACTTGCTTCAACTCTGTAATTAAGCAACCCTCCCAAACCATGTGTGGACTCCCCTGTGTTATTACAGGGCCGGCTCTTTGTCCATCCAGTCAGAAATTTGGTAAAGACAGCGGTAAACAAATACATTTTAATTTTCTTTTGTACAATTTAGTATTTGATGAAAGCAGTCTACTCTGTGCATTTTTAGTTGTGCCAAACTTATTTTGTAATATTGCCAGAATTTGTGTTTATTAGTTCAGTCATTAGCCATTAGGATATTGAAAATAAATCTTTTTAAACTTTTTAAAAATTTGCTTGGGCGGCGCGGTGGCGCAGTGGTTAGCACCGTTGCCTCACAGCAAGATGGTCCTCGGTTCGAATGCCGGGCTTGGGGTCTTTCTGTGCGGAGTTTGCATGTTCTCCCCGCGCTTGCGTGG
>JAOTQW010076485.1:0-12443 GCA_026260075.1 Sisor rabdophorus
TGACTATTGTTAAAAGCGCTCTACAAATAAAATTGAATTGAATTGAATTGAACTTATGAAAAATATGATTTTTCATATTCCATCAGAAAAATGTAATATTAATAGGATATCAAGTAATTAAAGTGATATTTCATGTTTGAAATGGCTATTTTCCTCATATAAGCTAATATATAATACTAACGCATTGTATTTTATAGGTGCATACTGCAAAGTGAGTTTCTCTAGCTGAGATAAAGCATTTGAGCCTGCTTTTAGCTCTCTAGCTCATAAAGAAATGCTTGGTCGGCATACGCATAGTTAAACAGTTCTGATAACAGTTTGTCTAATGCCCTGAATCCAAAATGATTGGACATGTGAATTTTTCATGAAAAACTTTAAAATAATATTTTTATAGTCATTTTATGAAAAATAGTTAAACTAAGATTTTTTTCATATGACTATTTTCATCTTAGCTGCAGAAATATATTTTGTTTTAATGTGTTTGATAAGTACATGCATCAAAATGCTCCACATACTGAGTTAAAGCTTTCATAGAACCCTCTAGCTAGTCAGGAAGGGCTTTTCTGCATGCACATAGTCAAACAGTTTTGAGAAGTGTTCCAAATGTGTTTTTTTATATGGCCTTGACTCAAAATGATGGGACAGATGCAATTTTCATAAAAAAACTTAAATAATATTATTTTTTATAGTTATTTTATAACAAAAATCTGAAAATTATGGGTGGTTCAGTGGCGTAGTGGTTAGCACAGGGATATAATATATTAGGATATAAAGTCATTAAAGTGATATTTCATGTTTGGACTGACTGAGATTCTTGCTGAGAGTTTTTTATATGGCATGTTATCCCCCTGTAGTTGGAACACACCCTCCAGTCCCTCTTTTTAAAAAGAGGGACCACCACCCTGGTCTGCCAGTCCAAATATACTGTTCCCAACCCCTACACAATGCTGCCGAGGCATGTCAGTCCCACAACATTCAGAGACTTGAGGCACACAGGGCGGATTTCATCCACCCCTGGTGCCTTGCCACCAGGGAGCTTCCTAACTGCCTTAGTGACTTCAGCTTCATTCAGGTAATGTATGAGTTCACCTCAGAACCCCCAGCCTCTACTTCCTCAACAGGCACCAGATACCTTACGCCCACAGTTCTGAGCAGCCGCATCAACAATGAAGGCTAAAAACATGGTCCACTCTTAACTCAATGTCCCCAGCAAACCTCACAGTATGTTTGCACCATCAATCCAACACACCACTAGTGTGGTGATCAGTTGACAGCTCCTCCCATCTATCTGTACCCGAGTTTCCAAGGCATATGTTCAAAGGTCAGATGAAACAACTAGTCAATCAGATGATCTGGCCTAGAGTGTCCCTATGCCATGTGCACTGGTATTCATAATGGAAAAACACAAAAGTCCAACAACAAAACACAACTCGGGTTCAGGTTACAGTGGCCATTCCTCCCAATCACGCCCCTCAAGGTATCACAAGAGCTATAAGCATGCCCACAACAGTCAAATCCAAACTCCAAATAGTCCAGAGTCCATCTGCTCTCCAGTTGAGTTCCAGATCCCAAACTATGCGTGGAGATAAACCCAACTACATCTAATCAGTACCACTTGAACTCCGGCACAAGCGCGGGCTCTTTCCCTCCCAGCAGTGTGACATTCCATGTCCCCTCTGGGTGAAGGGGAACAAGAGTGAATCACCAGCTACTGGTTTGCTACTGGGGTATTATAAGGGCTAATGCATGTTTTTGTTGGAGAAGAGATCTCAGAATGGCATCAATCTCAACAGCATTTGCTTATGAAAGGGAAAACGGTTTAACAAAATCATGTTTCAAGTTAGCTTTATAGGGAGTGCAGTGAGCTAATGCAACTTTATATTTATGCCACTTTGTCTTCATACAAACGGTAAGGGAGCTTTTTGTGCATACACATAGTTAAACAGTTCTGACAACTGTTCCAAGCTTGTTTTTCACATGGCCTTGACCCCAAATTATGGGCCATATGCATTTTTCATCAAAAACTAATTTTAAGAAATAATCTAAAAAATAAGATTTTTTTATTTCCATCATAAAAATGTAATATTAATTTGATATTAAGCCATTTGAGTGATAATTAAATGTTTGGAATGACAAAAATTTTCATCATATAAGCAATGACACATTATGTTTTGTAAGTGAGTGCAGCAAAGTGCTTCTCTTGCTAAGATAAAACTTTGACATTTACTTAGAGCTCTCTAGCTCTTTAGGTAAAGGCTTTTTCTTCATGTGCATAGTTAAACAGTTCTGACAAGTGTTAGAAGCGTGTTTTTTGCATGGCCTTGACTCTAATTGGATCATTTTCCAAACCATTTAACACATTGTTGGGAATTATATTAGTTAAGTTGCCTGTTAGCACAGGCGCCTCACAACAAGAAGGTCCTGGGTTCGAATCCCGGGCATGGGGTCTTTCTGTGCGAAGTTCCCACAGTTTAAAAAATGTGCATTAAGTTGATTGGTGACTCCAAATTATATATATATATACTTTTTTTACTTATCAGTAATGTGTAGACACACTACCTGATTAGTGGTATCTAATAACACACTGTACTGATTGATATCTTTTCATATCATTAATGAATAGGTCCATGCTGCATGTAAAGTAAGAATGGGAATTTGTCTTTTACGGCTCCTCTTCTGAAGTATATTTGTTGTCTCTCAGTTGGTCTCTAAAATATCTTACCATTTTATTTTATTATAACTATTTATGGTAAAAAAGGCAATATTTTGTGATTTTTAAATTTAGATCAAAGAAATTTTTCAACTTGAAACAATCCTGATAAAGCATTATGCCTAATAAAGACTTTCTGTGCTTAGAAACAAGTTCTTATCAACATTTCTACAATCCCACATCTCCTGCATAACATTATCGTTTTGGACTGTTTTTTTTTGTATATTTTATAATTGCTTTAGTTGCTCTATCACTGCAACGGGTCTTTTTGTGCAGAGTTTGCATGATCTCCCCGCTCTTAAGTGGGTTTCCTCCGGGTCATCCGGTTTCCTTCCACAGTCCAAAAACATGTGCATCAGGTGGATTGATGATTCTAAATTGATGATAGTAGTGAGTGTGAGTGTGTGTGTGTGGCCCTGCGATGGACTGGCGACCTGTCCAGGGTGTACCCCCTGCCTTTCGCGCTATGTGCACTGGGATAGGCTCCAGCAGACCCCTGTGACAAATAAATTAAACATTTATTCAACATTGAAAAAATTGCCTCAATATCGACAATGTGTTAAAGAAACACTGCTGGGCACTAAAATACATAATCGTCAACATTTATTGAACATTTATTAACAATTAAGCTTTAGTTTTTATGAAACCAGTGCAAAAAAACACAAACAACAAAACAAAAATGCAGTCTAATTAATTATATTCTAAAATGCCTGAAGTAGGTGACAGTGTGTTGCCGGAAAGCCTCCTGGCACAGAATATATTGTATGTTGTAGAACCTGCCATAACGAACAAGCGGGCTTTGTTTTGATAAATTTTAACCCATGAGTGTATGTATGTGTTAAACTCAAAAGAGCACACAAAACACACACACACACACATTTTGAAATTGCAGATTAAAAATATTTGCTAGGATATTATTTTTATAATTTTTGGCACAATTTTCAGTGATGGTCATAGCACAGGCATCTTGGGGTGGCATGTGTATCTCAACTGGAAGTGAGAGAAGACAGAGAGAAACAGGGGAGAACAGTAAGTAATATCACAGTCACAGGGTTGTATTAAATCACAAATGTATTAATTGTGGACTTCAGGCAGGGAATCTGACAGGACTATTTATAACAGCATAACTAATAGGACAACTAGGGGGAGGCACAGACATGGGGGATTCCTGTTGTGTGAAGAAAACGGACACTCTCACTGATGGTACACCTGTGTGAACAATGACAGTGTGGGAGACAGCATCTAAACATATCAGATCACCATAATACTTAACATCCATGAGTCCCCCAGTGCTCCTTTATCCAAGGAAACAGTAAAATGCCTGGTTAATAGATAAGTTTTATACCCTAGACGTAAATACTAGGAATATACTGGGACTGGGACTTAACTTTTTTGGAAAGGCTGTCCACAAAGTTTAGGAGTATGTTTATGGGAATTTGACAATTCTTCCAGAAGCACAATTGTAAGGTCAAACACTGATGGTGAGAAGGCCTGTCTGAGGTCAGGATTTTTCAGGCCAGTCCAGGTTACCCACACCAGACCCCTTCCTTCATGACTTTATTAACCTTGCTTTGTGCACATTTATGTTGAAAGAGGACTCCTGAAAAACAAACTCACCTAATGAAACTTTACACTTGGCACCATGCAGTCAGACAAGCACAATTTGTTACTCCAGAGAACGTGTCTCCACTGCTGTCGAATCCAGTGGCGGCATGCTTTACATGAAGTTTAAAGGTCTGTAGCATTTGAATCAATAGAAAGTTGGCAACCTCTGTACCCTATGCGTCTCTGCATCCGCTGATGGCAATCTGTCAGTTAATTTGGCTATGGAAGTGAAACACTGTGTTCCAATAATTTGTATTTATATATTTTATACTATATATATACACCTTTTCATTTAAAACTTACAAGTACAATCGTAAAACACGCCCTTCATTTATCTAAAATATTTCTTAACAATTTAAAACTATAAAGTGTGTTTTGATAATCAGGTACTGTTAATTAATTGAATACTTGGACTACCTTATTTGTACAAATAAGCGCTATGTGCAGTTCAGTGTAGGAGAGGGTGAGTCTGAGGTCATCCTTCATGTGACTTGCAAAAATAAGGTAATGCAACTGGAAGCAGTAATTTAACTGCTGCATCAGACAGCTGAGGACCTTCAATCTTCAGTCAACCGAAGATAGAAAGAAGCAGCAGCTGTAATGTTACCTCCATCCACCAGAGGGCACCCTCACCTGAATACTGATCTGTTTGTTCTTCTTCTGGGTCATAGGTGTATCTATGGTGTATTTAAGCCTAGCATTATGCTAATCTCACCACTAAGTGGTCATGTAGATAATCTTGTTTATGGTTTATTTGGCAATAAACCTCCCCTCTGCATAATGGATTCTACTCAGCCGTCTTCATTACAGAGTACTTTGCCGCCTCAGAATTTAGCAGGGTTTTCCCAGTTCCAAGCCACAGTGAACTTTTACGCTCAAATGTTGTTCCTCTCTCCCTACCAAGAGAAATTCGACGGCTCCCTGCTCACAGTAAAGGCTTTGTTCAGCATTTGTTCTGCATTTATTTTAACACTCAATTTTCTCTTTTGAACCAAGAAGGTGCGCGTTAATATTTTTCCTGTTAACAAGTCAAGCATTGGTTTGGGCCACAGCAATTTGGGAAAACAGCCCTCAAATTCAAGGTTCATCTGATTATTTCCTATCATAGCTATGCAAAGTTTTTAAACACCCTGCTGAAGGAATGGATGTTTCTGTGTTTGCTACAGATTCGTCAGAAAGGAATGTCCGCCTCTAAATATGTTATCCGCTTTCGGACGCTAGCGGCACAGAGTGGATGAAACGACATTGCTCTTAAAGTGGCCTACAAAGCAGGTCTAAGCGTTCAACTACAAGCCGAATTAATATGTCGCGAAAAAAGGTATGTCCCTGTCCCAGTCCTAAACATATGCAAGTCGGAGTCACCAAAATCTCCCCTCAGGAACGCCAATGCCATTTTGAGGCAGCTTATGCTTCTACTGTGGAGTGTTAATACATGTCTGCGCCAATTGCCCCATGAAGGCACATTCTCACTCAGTCCGAGTAAGTTCTTTCCTTAGTTCCTCTTCGCCTATCACGTCTCTGTCCATTCGTGAAAAATTATCTATTAAATCTTCTGTCCATGTCTCCTCAGCATTGATTGATTCTGAGGACGTCGTCAACCTCTTTAACCGACGGCTGGCACTTAAAATCCCCACCATACTTATTACTGTATTGTGTAGGTAACCCCCCCCCCTACTCAATACTGCAGTTGACGGTCACGCTATTGGATTTGGTATTGAGCATCAGACTAAGCCAGTACTGCTCGAAGTTGAAAAGCATCACACTGAGTCCCTGTCATTGTATGTTACTTCCTCCCCTGACCACCACATCATTTTGGGGTTCCCTTGGCTACAGCTGCACGATCCAAGCATATCATGGCGGAGGGGTCAGAGTACTGCCAGGACCACAGTCAGCTCCCCACTACCTTTTGCCCCATGACCTCCCTTGCTTATGCCTTTTATGAATTTTATGACCTAATTGAGGTGTTGAGTAAAGCTAAAGTATCCGTCCTACCGCCACACTGTCTAGTGGACTGCGCCATTGAGTTACTCCCTGGAGCAGCACTTCCCAAGGGTCGATCTATCTACTATCCCAACCTGAAAACCGTGTCATGCAACTGTATATTGAGGACCTCTGAAAACAGGCTTCATCTGACCCTCCATCTCTCCAGTAGCATCGGGTTTCCACTTCGTAGAGAAGAAGGACGTGTCCCTCAGGCCCTGCATAGATTACAGATTTTTTAATAACGTCACTTCCGAATTCAAATAGCCCTTGCCACTAGTTCCCTCTGCCCTTGAAAAACTCTGTCTGACCAAGGTTTTCACCAAGTTGAATCTACGAAATGCATATAACCTGATCCATGTTCATGAGGGGGACAAGTGGAAAATGGCCTTCATCACTTCCCAAGGTCACTATAAGTATCAGGTTATACATTATGGCCTCACCGTGTTCTAGGCGTTCATGAATTACATTTTCCGTGACCTGATCGACGTCTATGTCATTGTCTATTGGTCAAGTTCGTGATCACCCACCGAACCAGATCCAAGAATGGTAAAGCTGGCGCTCTTTTTTTCGCGCTACAATCCACCCATGAAAGATCACGCTCCGCTCGGCTCATGAAAGCTCAGTCCGAAATACATAGGGCCATTTATGATCATCAGATAACCGACATCTCTGCACCACCTATTGTAATTAAGGGATCCCCGGCTTACATAGTACACAAAATCCTAGATTCTTGGAGGCGGATTTCTGGCATGGAGTATCTTGTGAATTAGGAGGGATACGGCCCGGAGGAGAGATCTTCGGTTAATGCTCGGGACCTTCTGGATCCCTCCCTTGTCACGGACTTTCATGGTGTGCACCCTGAGTGCCCAGTGGACACCCTTGTCGAACGCCCAGAGCCGTTCCTAGAGAGGGGGGTAATGTTAGGTTACCTTCCTCCAACCACCAGAGGGCAACCTCACCTGAATACTGATGTTTGTTAATAATTAATAAATAATGTGTAATGAGTACCATTAGCAGTCTTTGCATTGATAGTTGCTGAGTTTAGAAAACAACTGTGCGCAAAAAGAAATAAATGTTCCTCCTGTACTCAAGGGGTGTTAAGTTGGGGAACAATGTGCTAATAGCGAGGTATAATGTAGCATGACCCAAGTTCTCTGAGCAATAAAAGCATAAAGAAAGCATAAGAGGAGGTCACTGTATGTGTGTTCAGTCTATAAAACCTTGCAGCCTGGAGCTGCTTTTTGCTTTTGACCTGATACTCTTTTGAGAGATTTTGCAAATCTCTAATTCTAATGAAACTACGCATCTAAATTGTTCTGCCTTTGGTGTCTCACTTCAAATAAGATCTAGGATCATTGAATAATTCCACGACAGCTCCCTGAGCAGTTGCAGCAGTTTGGTAATCTTGTGCAGATGTGTTAATGTCTGACTGACTTGTTTTTACATGCTTTAAACAGTCCACAATTATGTCACCCCCCCCCCCCCCGAAAAAACCTTTCTGGCTGCCTTAATAGCTATCGCACAGCCATGACCTCAGTTGTGATTAAATGCTTTGAGAAAGTAGTCAGAGACTATCACTACCTGACACACTGGACCCACGTCAGTTTTGTACCATCCCAGTCACTCCACAAAGGCTATTGCATGCCTCCTCCACACAACCTTGAGCTACCTTGATACAGAATGCATTAATAAATTACTGAAAAACCAGTTGTTACCCACACATTTAAGTTTGTGCCATATATACCGGGGAATTCTCCCTCTCTTTTTAGCGATCTTAAATAAACCAGATTGATTCCACTGATGTGGTTTGTCTCATTTGGTCGCTCCTGAGCTCAGTACCACTCGGTTAACTCAAACCCCTTCTTGCAAAGACAGAACACAACATAGGGGGAACAAGGCGACAAATTCCTACAGGTTTCTTGGTGACCCCAACGTGATACTCCTGATCAGGTAAGAGAAGCTTTTTGTTTTACTTCCTTCCTGATTAGTAGTATCCGTACTTGAATTTGTCGGTCAAACATATTGCGGGTGTTTCCGTGATATAGAGTAGCATATTACGTGTGTTTTCGTAATATAGAAGTGATGGTACGGGTGTTTCCGTAATATAGAATTAACATGGTACTGGCGTTTCCGTAATAAAGAGTAGAGTATTATGTAGAGTTTGTTTCTGTACACAGGTTATCCTTAGTTGGGAACTAAGAAGAGCACGCTAGGAACTGCTGTGTTCTGTGTCTGGATGAATATATACTCCCAGAAAAATCCTTAAAACCATACCTAAACCCTCAATGAAGGAGAAGACTAAAATATACCTGCCAAAGCGCCTACGCCTATTGTGAAAACCGTAGTGACTGCCCCTCCACCACCATATCATTCAGAGAAGCAATCTCTTTCAATCCGAATGGGGAAATATTGTACCCAGTTTTACCGGTTGTTATAGGTAAGGATAAAATAAAGTCGGATAGCAGGGGGAGTCGCTCTAAAATGATAGATTTATGAATGATCGATCAAATAAATTAGTACAAAAGGGATCATTAAAACAACCCAATTCAGACACTGATACCTCAGATAGTGATGATGATTCTGATCGGAATAATTTAAATAATATAGGTCCTGACTGATAGGTTTTCAGCTGATAAAATCTTCGCGCCATTGTCGACTCACTGGTGCTGATTATCGTTTCATCCTGCAAAAGGAATTAGGGGAATCATACAATGAAGAGGGTATGTTGGAGCAGTTACCTGGTAATGTTATGGCCAAAACATATAAGGTAAAGGAGGAGGGAAGAACTACAAATACTAAGAGCATGTTTTTCTGGCAGGATGATCCTAAGGCTTTAGACAAATTGCGTGATTAATTGACCCGCTATTTATTGTTGCCTAAACAAGCTAATCACGACTTGTTGCAAGTTACTAACTGTAAACCAGAAAAGGCCGAGCTTCTGCCTGTTTTTTTTTTATTGCTTTACTAGCTCATGGACACACTTGGGTGGGTTCTCTCAAACAGGAGATGGTCTGTTTGATATTTCGAACAAAGCATGTTTATCTGTGGTTAATCCACAGGAGCAGGGACAGTTTAAGAATCGTAAAAGAGAAGGTAAATGTAATTACTGTAAGAGGGCAGGGCTTTGGATAAGAGACTGTCGTAGGAGGATGTATGATGAGCGCAAGGGTAATGTCAATTTGCCAGCAGATAAGGGAGAGGACAGGGTGTGGGGGGACATTTAGGGGGAGTATAAACCACAGTCTCAGGGTGGTGGGATTACCCCTTATCATGCATAGGGCTGCCCGCAGAGCACAGACCCCCATATCGTTTCTCTGTTACACCTCTCATATGACTCACCATCAGCCTCTTCACTTCCTACACTGGAATTAAGGGTTGATAGCAAGGGGCTCTCTTTCCTTATAGATACGGCAGCACCAATTTCATCTGTAGGACCCGAGTGACGATGGGTCTGTATCTGCGAGAACAGTTAGCTCTGTGGGAATTGACGGAGTCCCTTTCACGTCACATTACACCAACTATTTCTTTTTCGTATTCTTTTGTATATATGACAGAAAGTCCCGTTAGTCTTTTGGGAAGGGATCTAATGAGCATGTTGCATTTATCTATACAATTTGAAGGCTCTAGAATGACCGTCTCCACACTGGACACGGCCTCTCCTGACCTGATTTCCATATGCTCCATGTCGTGCAAAAATAACTTTGTAGCATTGAGTCTTTGCACAGAACCAGGAATTCTTCCTTCTTTTATATCTACTTAGCCCCCAACATTGTGAACCCCTTCGACTGTTGGCTGACAAGGGGTTCAAGGTTTCCAAGTCTAAGCTTCAGCTCTGCTGTACTGAGGTGCAATACCTCGGATATGAACTGTCTCAAGGTACGCGACGATTGACACAAGAGCGTGTACAAATAATTGTCGAGACTAAACGCCCAGCTACCAAACACGCTTTGATGGCCACCAAGTTAAACAGATCTTGCAGAATCTAACTACACAACACATGTCGGTCCAGCAACGTTCTGGGTATAAAACCATACTTTTAGCTACTGATAACCTTACTATTAAATGTACTTCCTCTAATAATAATGTGGCACACACTCTCATGTGGGTATTACATACACAGGACGATACACTTCCTCATGATGACGCTCATGAATCACATGAATGTATACGTGAAATCATCCACTGTACCAGTATCAGACCCGACTTGTCATCTGCACCTCTATGTTGTTACAGTTTACACTGATTCAAGGTATGCCTTTGGGGTAGCACATGATTTTAGCCGGATCTGGTCAATCCGCAGTTTCGTTGCCGCAGATGGTAAGCCAATTTCACATGCCTCTCTGGTGCAGGACCTTATTGAAGCATGTTATAGGCCCACTAGGCTGGCCATTGTTAAAACGAGAGCCCGTTCGTATGAAGACACGTCTGAGGCTAAAGGTCATTCCTTGGCTGTTAGGTTGGCGAAATCCGCCTCGCAATCGGGTAAATACCCGCCTTTTCTGAATATCCCCTTAGTTTCCACCTCACTTAGGCAGAGTGCTCTTCTTCCAGGAGTAAATCTGCAGCAGGTCCAAGAGTCAGCATTGGAGGAGGACAGGGCTATCGAGTCTATCGAGTCATCATCAGGTCTTCAGACCCTACCAGATGGCCGCCTGTGTCTGCCTACTCATTGTCTCCCATTTCTCATCCACGAATTTCATGGTCCCACTCATCGCGGCCGAAGAGAGGTAAAGGAAATGCTAGAAAAATTCTTTTGTATTGCGAAATTTAATAGTCGTGTAGACACCCTACTAGATTCATGCCTTACATGCGCACAAAATAATCCGTCAAAACCACCTGCGCAACACCAACACTTATCCAAACCCAACACACCGTTTCAGGAATGGCAAATTGATTTCACCCACTTACGGAAAAAAGGTCCATATCAATACTTAGTATTGGTAGACAAATTCTCTCTGGGTCGAAGCATTCCCTTGTGCAAAAGAAAATGTGAAAACGGTCGTGCAAATTTTGTGTAAAGAGATAATACCGCCATACGATTAGGGATTGCTTCAGATAAAGGTACTCCATTCACTTCTAAAGTAACTCAGCTGTTATGTAAAGAACTACATATAAATTGGCATTTTCATATTCCATATCATCCACAATCATCCGGGATCGTGGAAAAGGCTAATCAAACTATCAAAGGGAAATTAAGAAAAGCCATGCAGACCATGGCCTCCACAAATTGGACTGACATCCTTCCCATCGTGCTCGCTGACATGTGAATGATGTCACAACCAGGTTTGAATCACATGTCACCATATGAAATTGTCATGGGATGGCCTTTTCCTGTTCCATGGCGTAGGGGCCTCCAGGCTGTGGGAACAGGTGACCTCTCTGTACATTTGTCTGAATACTCTGCAGGTTTACTTAAACAATTAAATGAATTCTGGGAAGAAAAAACACATCCCTTCAAGGTAGGAAGTAAGGTATTGGTGAAATTGTTTAAAAGAGCTGGAGAGGGCGGATTGGATCAGCCTCTCTACAGTAAACTTGCGGAGATCATTAACAGATCTTTTTCCACAGTGGATCCATGCTACCCGCCTGAAGGAGTGTCTAGGTTAATAACTAGGATATCGAATTTGTGTTATGTTTTCTGCTTTCAGGGTAGCTATAGCTGGGTTCCTTTTTACAGGGGTTTCCTCTTGCGGCGCCTTTAGGCCGGCTGCTGTCAGATAGACAAAGAGGGGACTGTCGGTGCTCTACCCCAATCACAAGAGCTGCAAATATCACAAACATAAGATCACTACACACTTGATGCTTATCACTATGATGTTGACGGCCTTCTGTAGAAGGGAACTGGTTGAACTCCACTAATCAAAAAAATTGATTTTTGCATAATCTTTTTGGAATGTTTACTCCTTATATTACTATTCTTTTTTCTATTATTGTTGTTCAGGTGTCTGATGGATGGAGTGTATGCGCTGTCAAGATCACTCACCTCTGGAGTTCACTACATGCCCTTGAAATGACAACCTGATCATCACACCTATGCTGCCTGAAGATATCACCATACTCATAATTCAGTAGTTTGTTGATTTGTTATAGCCATTAAAATGTGTAGTGAGATTGTTATACATACTGATGTATGTATAAAAGAGGG
>JAOTQW010076580.1:0-12424 GCA_026260075.1 Sisor rabdophorus
ACCTTCTTGTTGTGAGGCGACGGTGCTAACCACTGCGCCACCGCGCCGCCCAGATCATATCATAATTGCTTTAATTGCTAGATTATCAAGAAAAGGTTTATATAAAATGTTTTCCATTGTAATGCAGAGATGGACGAGACTGGGAGACCGGACGTAAGATGGATGGAGACAGACCCTGGCAAGGTACATACAGTTTTAGTAACATTACAAATAGGTTTATGGGAAAATCTGTTTTATCGTACACCACACCTTGTTTCTTCCAGGAGCAGACCGAGGCATGCCAGGCCAGAGTAACATGGCCCGAGGAGGAATGGCTGGGTAAGAACATTTTTGGTCCTTTAGTGATTTTCTGTCTAATTTGCTTATTGGGAAATAAGCAGATGTTTAAACTGATTAAAAAGCAGTGCCCAGATGCATGCAGCAGAAGCATGATTGGTTCAGAAGAGTTAAAATGTCAGCTCTCGAACAGTTCTTGTTAACATATAGTCATTATAGATATTTGTAGGCTTATTTTTTCTTTAAAATGTAAAGACTTTGGGTAAATGCTTGTAAAGTTGGTGTAAACGCACTAGTCTAAGAAAAAAAAAGAGCAACTGATGGGCAACATAAACCCCTCTTTTTGTTTTATGTAGCAACATGGTTCCGGAGTAATGTCATTTTTCCATGTACTGTATTTGGTCGATGTGGTCAATAAAGCTTCTGATGTACTTTAAATATATTTGTATCTCTATCTGTTCCTAGTCGGGGTGGATACATGCAGTCTGGGGCATCTCAGTCTCTTTCCGGAACCATAAACCGACCAAACCAGATGATGCAGAGTGGCAGCAGCATGCAGGGAGCTGGAGCATTTGGCCGTCGTTACTGAACAAATTTTCCCGCTCCTCACCTTTTTTGTGTTCTTAATTGTTTGATCTTGCAGCTTGTGTAAATAGCTTCTAAAGCTTTGTAAATTTGTTCAGCTTTTTAAATATGCATATTGTTGACCGTATAAAGACTGGATAAACAAACTTACAAAATAGTATCAAATTTTATGGACGGTTTTTTTTTTTGTTTTTGTTTTTTTAAATATATATAAAGGAAATGCATTTTCTAATGCTCAGGAATGTTGTGTGATGCTTAAGTCATGCTGCAGGTGAAACAGGTTTCAGAAAGATATTTACATTTTCATTTTATTTGTACGATGTTAATTATTGACAGATGGCGCTGTTGCGCTGTTCTTGTGGCAACACTTCTTACAGTCGTGGTTGTATGTGTGCATGCCTGGATATTTTTCTTCCTGATTGATGAGTGAATAAAGGTGTTTCCTAAAACATTTGGTTTTAATTGTACGTGTTTACATTAAAATAGTGTTATGCTTAAATAGGTCTAAGTCAACAGTGTATCTAATGAACAGCCAGCTTTAGAAATGTTCAGTTATTTTTTATTAAAAGTGGTTTGTTTATTAATGCTGACGCTAGCTTATATACCAGTTTATAAATAAGAGCTCCAGGATGGGTTTTGCACATATTCATAATTGTATAAATTCCACTGTTTTAATATTGGACCTCAGTTTCTGTTTTTTCGTTGTGCTCTGGGGATTGACGCATGTTGTATATAGGGCAAACAAAGCTTCCAAACAAATATGCAGATACACTAGTCCTAGAAGTATTTATTGTCTTGCTTTCAGGCCTACTTTATGCTTTTGCATTTTTAATGTTTTTCATGTATGGCATTTTACTTATAACACCCGCCATTAAGAAAAGAATCTTGTTGCTTTGTTTAGCAGGCAATTAAATCAAAGTTAAATCCAGCATGACTAAACCTTAAGCACATTTTTAGAGAGTATTGGAACTATGTGATTGCTTTTAGAAAGGAATTACATAGTGTTGCCATGTGGGATTTATTTCTATTGTTTCCAGTTTTCATTTAGAAAAATCTAAATCACCATAAACAAGTGACTAAATAACCTTTAAGGAGTAAAAGTGTTGCTCTACTATCCAGAGTGTGTTTTCTTTAAGTTCCAATGTCACATTTAACCTGTAATAAATAAAACAAGCAAGAAGCTGTTTTTTGAGTCTTATCTCTATTTTTGGTTTTGGTCATTTGGGTCAGCTGTGCAAAAATCTGACCTTTTTTAAGAATAATAATAAAATCCCATCCAATTGCAACACACAGGTCAAGACTGAAAAATTATTTTAAGGTTGTCTCTTTCTGATACTGTGACTGGAACTCATTATCCAGCAGGCTTTGAATAGAATAGGCGTGTTGCTTTGGTTAAGTCATGTTTTAAGATCAGGCTGTTTTTTTGGACCAATCAGAGTGGAGCAGGATGTTATGGGGTGGAGCCAACATCAGGCTTACATTCCTGGGTGAATTTAATTATATTCTTACTGTGGGGTCTGATGGACATTTCATGTCCCATTATTATGGAAAAAAAGCCAGTCTGTGGCATTTAAATGAATATAGCTATTATCTATAGTTTTATAGGGTTTGCACAACCCTAATCCATCTATTTGTTTTTCTTTTTTTGTTTTTAGTGAGTGCTTGTGTTACATGAAGACGCCCTGTATATAAAAAAAGATTCAAATTACACGGTGGGTGTAGAAAGAGATTTTTATCCTGGAAGTATAGTGCTAATCCCTCCTTTCTTTAGTACAGCTTGTCCACTTTGACCACAGGACTGATTATTTGTATTACTTGAAATGCAGTTTACACAAACCTTTTTCGGAATCAGCTTTAATTGGTTCTCAGTCAATAACATTAACATATTAGTTTTCATATTAAAATTAATTGACATTAATTGTAATTTTTGACACGGCTTCTCCTCTCAGCTTTTGTACACATGTATACACCATCTCAGTCTGACCTCTTAGACTTTGTCCATAAAACATCCAACATGAGCCATCGTTATTATACTTCAATGTTACGTCTATCTATTCCTCTTGTCTCATCCTTTGTGCCACTCTCTCACTAGATGTCTTGTACACCTTCCCCCTTGCTGGTATTCTTTTGTCACACTCTTTTCGAATTCTGTAAATGCTGACGAATGCAGTTTGGACAGCACTGTGATCATGTCAGAAAGGAGCTCTTACCCGCTCTTCACCTTGAGTTGCTCATCGTTTCCTGTAGTTAAACACTGTTTTATTTTGCTTACAATAAAACTTACCCAAAGACATTAAAGATAAGAAACTGGCCCGTTTCCCAGAAATAATGTATTATATCTATCTAATAGGGCAGTGTGTTTAACATGGTCACCTCACAGCAAAAAGGTCACATGTTTCTAGTCAAGGTTTTTTTGTGCAGAGTTTGCATGTTCCCCCTGCTCTTGAGTTTACTCTAGGTACTTCAGACCCCTGTGACCTGTGAATAAGAGGGTAGAAAGGATAATTGAATGAATAAAATACTAAACTCTATGGTTGCTTATTATTATTATTATTATTCAAAAAAGGTGGAAAAACCTCTTTAACAGTAACTGGCTTCTTACCAGTGCATTTAAAGCATTATGTTATTAGAAACTTTAATACAAAAATTTATACAAAATGTAGTGGTCTAAAATAAACAATTAATCGCTATAATTTTATGTTACATCTTAGGTATATATATTTTTTTTAAACGTAATAGTGGGATATTTTCCAGGATGAAACCCTTCAGTGCTTTCACTGGCATGTCTGAATTTGCCTAGGTTGGTTGCTGGGGTATGTGGAAGTGAATGCATTCTTTTCCTTCGCATTTACTGACAATTACTGAAACCGTAAAGTACCATGGCCTCTGTAGCTCTGAACATTGTGAAGATGTATGTGGTGATTGCTTGTCTGGCTGTACCAGGACACTGTGCAGGTATAGCCTGGTCTCATATTTATATGATACTGAATTTTGTTGGGTTTAAAAAGGGCCTTGCCTTAAATGTAAGCAGTTAGCACTGGGTGGCCTGTCTGCACACGTCTTCTACAAATATGCTTTCTGTTTTTGTACAGTCTTATATTGTAATATCATACTTGAATAAGTAATGTTGCCATTTAATTGCTTCAATAGCTCGACTGTAATTCAATTTTAGCTTTATAATACTATACACAATTTAACATGCTATCAATTCCATAGTACCAACACACACATCTCTGTTCTCATTCAAACTTTACTGGCTAGTTATTTACATTTATTTTGAAATAAGAGTTCACTGGTCATTTTCAATTCTAGAGGACTTCATGGATATCAGGCGGTATGTAAAGTACTACGAGAGCCTCTCTTATAACAAAACCGCGTTACTGCAGAAGCATCAGCGAGTAAAGCGTCACCCTGGACCAGAAACCCAGGTTTTGCATCTGGACTTTAAAGCTTTTCAGAAGTAGGTTTTTCAATAAAAACCTAAATTAAAAGTAATATATCTCCTGCTGAATGTGGTGTCATGGAACTTGTGATTATTTTAGGGTTTTTCGTTTACGACTTAAGCCAGACATAGATGGATTTGAAGAAGATTTTAAGCTCCTATCCAAAAACCAGGCATGGAATGGTGACCTCTCTCACATATATTCAGGACTGCTGGAAGGTATGGCAAAGGATAAATGAATATTTTCTCAATAGTATCTGAAATCAAGGTTGCAGTAAATGTTTAGCCTGACAACAGCTGTGCATTTAATTTCAAGTAATAAAAATTATTATCAGGTATCTTCTTTTATTTTTTTATTGCCTTTTTTGGTATTCCCTATTTTTATTTCTAAGCTTAAATAGAATTAGTTTGTCTTTTTAAATTCTGCAATCATCCTAATAGTCATTGTGCTACCACATAGACGAGGCTGGCTCTTTATGCCAAGGGTCGATCACTGAGGGCCAGTTTGAAGGCTCCATCAAAACTTCCAAAGGGACCTTTTATGTGGAACCTATGCAGAGATACACATCTAAGTCAACTGATAATCACTCTGTCATATACCATGAGGATGATATCAGTAAGTAATCAATTTGTCCTAAAAATGTGCAATTGTATCTAATGTGATTAATTGCTTTAGATACAATTATAATGTACTGTAGCTACTAAAATATATGGCCTGGTATGCTTCCTGTTGTTTCCAGTGACTAATAACTGATCAATGTTAATTAATTAACAACCATGTCATTTTCACTATTAAAACATATGACTGATCGCTACTTACAATTGTATCCAGCATGTGATATGGTGACTTCTAATGCATATGACATATTAAATATTGTTTAAACAAGCACATCCAGATTAAATCCACATCCAGATGCTAATGATTTGTTTACAATTTCATTTGTTTACAATTTCATACAATTTCAAGATTTTTACCTTATTTTGCTCTTTCCCTCTCTCTGTTTCCCTCTTTCATTTTGTTTCTCAGTAAGGTTGTTTTTTTAATGTGTCAATCATTGGTGTTAGATAAAGCAGAGTTTGGTTATGCTCGATTAGGCACAGTGGTTAAGGTGTTGGACTGCTGGACTTCAGCTCATCCTAAGCACTTGTTTATCGGGTTCACTAATAATATGTGTAATAATAAGTCTTTAATGTAATTTTAAAGACATCTACAGAGCTTTATTTGTAATATTCTTTGTACCAGTGATGGTGCTATTCTTAATTTACTGACTTAAAGAAGGTGCCTGTTAGTAAATGTGTAATTAGTTTCTACTTAATGTTAGCAGCTTATCATTAATAAAAAGTATGCCAGTGGAAGTTCCCCTCAGGTTTAGTGTGTGTGGGTATGTGTTCATCTTTCTTTGTTTTGAGTGCTGAAATCTATATTTATAATGCTCTTATCTGTTTAAAGGTAAACTAAGACATGATGGTCATACTTAGGTGTTTCGGGGCGCATTTGTGAGTTTATTGGATAAACTCAAGCACAAATTGGATGAAAAGGCCTGGCTCTCAGGCTCTGCTCTAATTCATCCTAAAAATGTTCTATTGCGTTGATGTCCGGACTCATGCAGGCCAATTAAGTTCATTCACTTTATAGACCTTGCTTCATGCACTGATGCACAGTCATGTTGGAGGAGAAATGGAGTTAGCTCCAAAATGTTCCTACAAAGTTGTATGGAATTGTTGAAAATGTCTTAGTACGCTTAAGCATTTAAAGTTCCAATAAATCAATCACTATAGACCTCCAAACTTCATGTGACCTTCAGATTAGTTCGAGAACAGTGCTCAAAGAGCTTTATGGAATGGGTTTCCATGGCCGAGCAGCTGCATCCAGGCCATTTATCACCAAGTGCAATGCAAAGTGTCGGATGCAGTGGTGTAAAGCACGCCACCACTGGGCAGTGGAGATACCTTCTCTGGATTGAAAAATCACGCTTCTGCATTTTGTAATCTGATGGCCGAGTCTGGGTTTGGCGGTTGCCAAAGAACTATACTTTTCTGAATGCAATGTACCAAGTGTAAAGTTTAGTATAGGGGGATTATAGTGTGATAGTATAGAGATTAAAACAGCATTTTAGTTTCAGTTATTCACTTGCTTGGTATAAAATAACTGTAAGTTTCGAGGTAGTTTCTCTTCAAATTAACAAGAAATTCATATAACAATTTGTGTGTGTGTGAGAAAGAGAGAGATAGAGTGTGTGTGTGTGTGTGTGTGTGTGTGTGTGTGTGTGAGAAAAAGAGAGATAAAGAGAGAAAAAGGGAAAAAGACAGGGCAGAAGTATTGTTGTGATCACATGAATCGTGATAAAATGTATGAAGTGTCGGATGCAGGTAAGGACTCCGGCAAGACTAACTATAACAGCATAACTTCAAGGACAACAGGGGAGGCATAGCATGGAGGGATCCCTGTTATGTTAAGCAACCAGATACCCCCACCGGTGTAAAAGTCAGCATCCAAACATAGCAGATCACCAGAATACTTAATGTCTGTGGGTCCCCCAGATCAGCTCTTTTATTTAAGGGAAGTCTAACAGGGAAATGCCTGGTTAAATAGATAAGTTTTTAGTCTAGACTTGGGACTGTGACTGTGTTTTTAGTCTAAATACTGGGACTGTGTCTGATTCTTGTACATGAAATGGAAGGCTGTTCCATAACTTTGGGGCTTTGTATGAAAAGGCTGCTGTATGCCCCCTGCTGTAGTTTTATTAATACGCGGTACTGACAGACAGCCTGCATCCTTTGATCTAGGCTGGGCGGAACATAAGAGACTAGCAGGTTGCTTAGATACTGCCGTGCAAGACTATTTAACGCATTATAAGTCAGGAGCAGTATTTTAAAATCTATGCAGAATCTTACTGGGAGCCAATGCAGTGCAGATAAAATAGGTGTGATATGTTCAAACCTTTTAGCTCTAGTCAGGATTCTCATCGCTGCATTCTGGACTAACTGCAGTTTATTTATACACTTAGTTGGACATCCAGACAGAAGATCGTTACAATAGTCCAGTCTAAAAGCATGAACTAGTTTCTCGGCATCATTAAGTGACAATAATTTTATTTTGGTGATGTTCCTCAGATGAAATAATGCTACCCTGGTGGGATTATCTATGTGAGTTCCCTTCAGTTCCATATTCTGAATGTTTCACCATACCATTTTGGACAATTCTATGCTCCCAACTTTGTGGAAACAGACAGGAACTGTCCCCTTCCTCTTCCAACATGACTTTTCACCAGTGCACAAAGCAAAGTCCATGAAGACATGGATGACGGAGTCTGGTGTAAATAAACCTGACTTGCATGAAGACTAAACTTTAACCCAATAGAACACCTTTGGAATGAATTAGAGCGGAGAGTGAGAGCTAGACCTTCTCGTTGCACATCAGTGTTGATGTTGTGGACATCTTTCCCAGAAGAGTGGGAAAGGGAAAGAGCTGCAAAGGGTGGACTGACATCATATTAAACTTTATGGATTAGGAATAAGATGTCACTTAAGTTCATATGCGAATCAAGGCAGATGAGCAAATATATGGCCATATAGTGTATATAATGGAAATTGTTATATGAATTTATTGTTAATTTGAAGAGTAACTACCTCGAAACTTACAGTTATTTTATACCAAGCAAGTGAATAACTGAAACTAAAATGCTGTTTTAATATCTACAGGGTAAAAACTACATGGTCCCGAAGAAATTATTTTTTATTTTATTCTGTACAGCATCAACTATATCTGAGTTTTATATATAAATCTGTGTATACAAAAAAAAGAATCAAATTGGTTTTGCATCTGAGGCAAAATTTAATGTATTACAGTTTTTATTTGCCTGCCGGTTTAACTTCTGACTCTGTGTGTGTGTTTGTGTGTGTGTGTGTGTGGGTCTGTGTCTGTGTGTGTGTGTGTGTGTCTGTGTAGTCGACCTTCCTATAAAAGGTGGACGTGCTGGATTCTGTGGTATGGACCTGCTACAAAGTCTCAGACAGGTCAGACATGATGTCACTGACAATTTTGTTTCACACACTCCACATCCATCCTGGGCGTTTTTATAGCTAGGTATAATTAGCTTAATCAAGGATCAGTTTTGAAACCCGGAACCTCCACCCTTAAATGTTTGAAACGTTCAGGATGTGTTGTACACTAGCATAGAGACACTGGTGTCCACCCTTTTTTTAAATCACTGTATATAACTCAGTCGTATTTAATGAAAAATTGCATGCCAACCCAAAACAAAAAACTACACACAAATGTAAGTTATAATTCTTTATTTTTGTCTGGTTCAAATCTGCAAAAAAAAATTCTGTGAAATGGTCATTGGTTTTACATTTGACCTCTAACCTTTATGTAACTGTACAGATGTTCTTTACTTTTCCTTTTGCCTTTTCAGTTTTCTTTCTGTTTAAAATATTAAGTACAGTAATATAAGGATAAAAAAAAGCTGTAAGCAGGATAATTTTTAACTCTCACCACAGCAACTGGGGGTTTATCAACTATAGGAAAAAACCTCTTATTATATAGAATCAGGTAGAATTTGTATTTTTTTAAAAGGGTGGCACAGTGGTCTAGCAGTTGGCTAGTTGGTTCTAAAATTGCTCATAAAAGTGAGTGTGTATGTGGTTGTTATTCCATGTATGGCCCTACGATAAAAAAGGCTACCCGTCCAGGGTGTACCCCTGCCCTTTGTTCTATGTGCGCTGGCTCCAGCAGACCCACATAATCCCAAGTTAAGGAATAAGCGGGTAAAAAAGATGAATGAATGAATGAATGAATAACTGGATGAATTTTTATTATTCTTTACATTTTGTTGCTAAGATTTTAGGATTTGTATAATAAATATTATAACATGGGACAATTACACAAACCCTGACCTGTAAATGTGGTTTTGTCAGGTGCTAATGATTTGAACAGCAGTTCTTGTTCATGAATGGGCTATGAGGTCATTTTAATATATAAAAAAAACCCATTGTTTCCAGGCTACTTTAATGAATATAACAAACCCTCCTGTCGGGTGACCTGAACATTCCATTGTATTTTTTGATCACTTTTGAATATCGCCTAAACACATGTCAGAAGTTTCCTTGTTCTGTCTTATATTAACCTTTTTGTCAACCCACAGGATGAACCAGTGCCAAGGTCAAAACGTACAGTAGACAAGTCTAAAACCAGCTGTCTTCTCCATCTACATGTGGACTATTTGTTTTATCAGCGGTTTGGCAGCATAGAGGCAGTGGTTGCCCAGGTAGATCTAAAAAATCCAATACACACACAGGTCAATCAACCCAAATGCAACCCTGAAAGGGCAAACTGTATATTTAAAATGAATACCTGTGTAAATTTATATTTACCATGCACTGTATTGTTTTTCCCTTAATGTGTGTTGGGGAGTTTTAGAAATGGATGATGGTAATAGCTCTCTTAAGTTCTACCAAGTTTATTAACCCTTACTTTTTTATGATACTTAAAAACAGTGCTCTGTTAACTTAAATGACAGACGCAGAGGACATTAGATAATGTATGCATGCTTAAGATAAGGACTTCTGTACAATTGCCAATGTGGTGGTAGGATCCTTTCAGCTGCAGCTACACTATATGAGGTCACTTATCCATGTCTTTTTTGACTTTGTTGTGATTATGTTGTTTTCTGGTAACTTAATGTTAGTGGGAAATAAAGCCACAATTTTCTGAGCCACCACCTTCACCTTATACAAAGAAAATAAAACCGTTGACATTTTTATTTATAGCTCAACAATTTAGACTTAAAGGCCTTTCTCGAAAGCCCATCAGTGACAGTTTAGTAAGGCAGAAAATTAAACCACAACTGTGTAACACCTTAACTACTAAGCTAGCATGTTCAACACCTTAACCACGAATCTAGCATGTTCCCTATATTAGCATGGATAAAAATGTTTTTATATACTATATCTTACTATATCTTGTTTGATAACATGAACACCCTTTTTAATAGCACTGGCTTGCTTGCACTTATAATAAGGTCTTAATAAGACTTTACTGTGTGAGTGCTGAGTTATGTTGGTTTGGACAGTGATACAAAACAGCCAGCAAAATTTATTGCGATCCTAGACTTAGTTACGGTTTTGCAATTCAATTAAATCCCTGTGGAAATTATTTTAATAGGGAAAGAGGTGGAATATATTTATGTAAGAATTGAGTTTCTGTTCTATAATAAACACACTTTTAATAAATAACACTTTTTATTTGCTTTTATTTGCTTTCATATTTTCTTATTAGTTTTTTCTTATTGTTTTTAATATATAGCACTAAAGCCAAAAAAACTTTTTATAATAAATAATTAAAGCATAACAAAAAAACAAAAGATTATACATCTCTTTATTTGCATGTCTTCCTTGCCTTTACTTGAACTCCATTATTTTTCACAGGTTGCTTCATACATGAAAGCAGTGAACAGTATATTTCACAAGGCAGAGTTTGACAGTATTGATGTGATTAATTTCAAGGTGAAATCAATAAAGGTAATATTTCTTTTCATGTTG
Organism: Sisor rabdophorus; assembly: GCA_026260075.1. Taxonomy (NCBI): domain Eukaryota; kingdom Metazoa; phylum Chordata; class Actinopteri; order Siluriformes; family Sisoridae; genus Sisor; species Sisor rabdophorus. The sequence goes on from JAOTQW010076580.1 coordinate 10,847, forward strand.
TTGATATTACAAAACTTCATATAAGCTGCTTTCTTCATTTACTAACAAATGCTAAAATTAAATTTCAAATAGATTAAATACAAATAGAAGCATACATTGTTTATCTTTAGTTTGTTTTAGAAGAAAACCCAGAAGACCCACTGCAGAATACTTTCATTGGCCCAGAAAAGCTACTAAGTCTTTATTCAGAGATGAACTGGGGAAACTACTGCCTGTCCTACCTACTGACCAACCGTGACTTTAATGGTGTTCTTGGTCTGGCCTGGGAAGGAAAGCCAAGTAAGATGTTTATGAGTTCTCTTTTTTATCTGGCCTTGAAATATTAAAGATTACTCACTCCCCAGCCTGACTATGAAGCAATCAGAGAAAGAACCAAAGATATATATCAGCACTATCTTTTGGGGGTGCAATTATACTATTTTTTATTGTGAGAAAACTATTGCGTTTTCTCTTGCCATTTTTTCTCGTCTTGCAATGATTTTCTGCAGGGTTGGTTGCTAAATGCTTTCATTAATGCCATTGGCAAGTTCTTTTTGTTTACTTTTGTGTATTAATTTAAAATTAATTACATTATAAGTACTATTTTTATATGTACTATTTTTGTACATTAGTTTTTCCCTTCCCTTCCCACCACTTTGAAAGACAAATTTTAGAATTTTGGAGTCTTTGTGCAATAAAGATTCTTCCAGTGGGGTCACATCCTTTGCCTCATTAAATAACATTGTCATTGGAGATGAATTATGTAATAGGGATGGTGACAGAATTCCAAATATATAGTGTGTCCCAGTTGATTTGGGTTGAATGGAACAGTTTGTGGAATGTTGCTTTTGTCTTTAAATGCTTCTAAGGCGACATTTTGTTAAAACAGTGCAAGCTGATAACATCATTTACCTTCATATACTTCCTACTGCAAACTAAGGTAATAATGGCCTTTCTTGGAAAACAAATACCAAGTTCAAAGAAATGCTCCGCATGACTTCCTACAAAACCGATAATGTAACCATTCTACTTATGTAACATAACTAAATATGTTAGCCAGATGCTTTGTAAAATCCCTCACTTGATTACTGTCTGCGTTCTCACAGATCAGTCTTAACGACCAGTCTTCTGTTTTTATATTTGGAAATCCGTTGTTGGCATGTCAGGACTTGACATCGTCCGTTCCTTTTCCCCTTCTACTCTGTAAGCCTCTGTCAAAAAGTCCTTTGTGCTTTTGTTAAGTTTTATCGACTTATCTATTCTGCCCATTACATCCTAAATATGATAAATGTAAATGGTTAATTCATTTTTATTATAGTTATTATAATTACATCACAATTATGCTATAACATTTATTATATTCTAAACGATTACAATATAATTCAGCAGAGTACGCTCATTTAGGTAAATGAAATATAGTAAACATATTGAATGTAAAAATAAAATATTAAAGAAAAATATATTTTACAACAATGTATTAATGTTTCTACATCGCTAAGAATGTAATAACAATTAATTACTGATTTGTCATTTGGGTATTAGATTATGAAAACATTCAGGTAAATTAAAGCCGTCTTTTAAAACATATCTAGCATATAG
>JAOTQW010076596.1:0-12423 GCA_026260075.1 Sisor rabdophorus
CATGGTGTTCCCCTCTGCCTCTCGCCCTATGTGCACTGGGATAGGCTCCAGCAGACCCCTGTGACGCCGGATGCGGGAAAAAGCGGGTAAAGAAGATGAATGAATGAATTTAAACAAAATAAAAACAGTAGCTCTGACAGTAGTTAAGATAAAAGGTGTGGGCTTTGATTACAGCTTGTATTCGCTGTGACATTGTCTTCTGCATGGTCACAATGTATTACATTTTTTGCCAAAATCCTGTACTGATGATGGGAGAGTTGGACTGCCGAGCAAAGTCTTCTCCAACTTATTAGAAAGATTCTCAATAGGATTCACATTTGGACTGTGTTGCATAAGTTATGTCTCATGATCTCTGAATCATTATTTTCAATTTGCGGCAAATAAATCTTAGATTTGTCAATTTGTAATATGTTGAATTTCATTAATGGACTAACCTAGTCATTCAGTATATCCGGGTAGTCGGCTTACCTTATTCTTTGGACACAATGTTGCTAAACATTCATCTTTTATACCTGCTTATTCCCGAACTCGGGGTCAGAGAGCTAAAGCGTATCCCAGCGCACATAGGGTGAAAGGCAGAAGGTACACCCTGGACAGGTCACCAGTCCATCGCAGGGCCACACAGACAACCGCACTCACATTCACTCCTATGGGCAAATTAGTATCTCCAATCAAGCAGAGTACCCAGAGGAACATGCAAACTCGATACAGAAAGACCCTGTGCCCTGGGATTTGAACCTAGAACCTTCTTGTTGTGAGGTGACCGTGCTAACCACTATGCCAATGCGCCGCCATAGCTGGGCTATACAGCTTATTACTGATGTATTTTTATACAAGCATTAAATCAATGTTTAATAGATATTAATTTTATAGTATATTGTAATACTAATTATTACCATGATAATAATACATGTTAACTTTACTATAAATTTTATAGTAAAGTTAACATGTATTGCTACTGTAGCTTTTTTTCTGCTAAATAAACAAAACTAAGCAAAAAGTTTTACAGTTTACTGTTACAAATGTTGTACTGTTTACAAGTTTAAATTATTAGCTAAATATAAATACAATAACAGTATTTTGGTAGAAAACCTGAACTATAACTAAATTGAGTCCCAGACAAAGAATAATATCTAAAAGTCTATAAAAAGTTATTTAGTTTTAGGTGCTTTAGGTAGAAGTGCTGGGTGTTAAAAATGCTGTAAGATGAGCTATACGGTGGTATAGAGTACATAATTTGCTTTTTGGTTACTGACCTGAGTCAATTGTTGCATTGAAGTGATAAGATGAAATTTTTTTCCATTTTACAGCACACCGATGTGGTTTGTATGTTGGGTACCAGTCCACCACATAACCACATTTGGACCAAGGGCTTGAATCCCAAGTCATATAAAAAGTCTTATTAATTCCATTGATAACACCGGTATTAACACCACCTATAAAATAAGACAGCAGGAAATAAGATTTGCGATATTTAGTTAATTCACAGCATAGTTAATAAAAAACACCTCGATTCACCTGGTGGCAGATTTGGGATAGTGATGCTGGACGGTTGAGAGAGACCCACAGAGTTTCGAGCAAATACAGAAATGAGGTGATGTGTTTCTTCTAGGTCTGCTTGCAGTTTGTGGCAGCGTTCGACTGGTGATTTAATGATGCGCTCCGTGTTTGGTCCTGTTAAGCTTTCAAACACCAGTTCATAGTTTGTAATCTTCCCGTTACTCTCATGCTCATTCTGTGAAATTGTTAGACAAAACAGTTATCGAAACATAACAATAACGATCGAAACATTCCAATCAAAGGATTTTGCTATTCTATAAATTGATAAAGTTATAATTTATACCATACTTACTTTCCACACAACATATGTTTGATTACCAGAAACATCTATCCACACATCTACAGAATCTGGAACTTAAAATAATAATGAATACATTTTAAATTTCAAGAATTGAAATTTATTCATTCATCCTTTCATCTTCTATACCCACTTATTCCCTGGTGATTCTAAATTGCCCATAAGAGTGAGTGTCTGTGTGTGTATCTGTGTGTACCCCTCCTGACAGACAGGCTCCAGCAAACCCCAGAGCCCCGAATTAGGTAATTAGCAAGTATACAAGAAGAATAAATGAAATTCAAAAGTGACGATTTTTTTCCTAAAATGTTTCTGTAAAAAGAAATGGACAAATCACAGCATTCTTTTTCATTTACAGTTTACTTAAATATTTGCCCAAATGTTGTAAAATGAAGGTTATATACATACTTAAACTCATTTAAGTTGTGAAATTTTACTGTCTATAATCAACAGTTTTATGTCAAGCACCAGCAAGTCCACAGTACAAATCAAAACAATAAATACAAATACAACTACTACTAATATGTAGTGTGCTGTTTTATACAGTATGTACTGACTTTGCATTACAAAAAAATGTTTAATAGAAAACTGTGTTAATTCAGCAAGTTTAACTAATATAATATATATATAACTAATATAGGGTCTATAGAGTTATTTTCTGTAATCAATATTAATGCTTACTGTCTTCTTTAGTGATGAAGCTAATGAGGTCACTCCAGTCCCCCCATTTATAAAAATTTTCACTGGAGCCACATTGTAACCGAACTTTGTATTCTTTATAGGGCTTCAGATCTGGCAGGACCAATGAGATGAGTTCTTTTCCTTCAAATGTTTCCTATACAGAAAATATAGTTTAATCAGTGGTGTGTAGTCAGGGTCAGTAAATCCTTCTCTCTTCATCTAAACATTATCAAAAAAACTGATCTATATTTACCCCAACCCCAATTCTAATATGTGTTCGATTTTATTGATTGAACAGTTTGTAACAGTTTGTCTTGCTGCACTGCATCCAGTATGTGTATGTGGATATTGGATAAATGTAAACTGTACATCGGTAAACAATGTACATTGGTTAATGTAAACTGCCCAAAGCCTTTAAAATCAGTAGTGCTGGCCATGAAACCTAAACCATATAAGCAGTGGCAGATTGCTAATTAGTTATTATTATTAAAGACTGTTTCTTTAACCAATAACATTTTTAAACCCATTCCTGAAGACCGACAACATCAGCATTTTTCTCTGATTGGTTGATCAGAGTAGCAAAACACATCTGTACAGTTGAATTAGGATTTTTACTCCCACAATGTCTAAAAAAATTCTTAATTAACTTGGTCTTAGAAATAAGTTTTAAGGAGTTTTTTTCAAGTTAGATATATGAGAAGCGTTAAGGTAACCCCAAAGATAAGGCTGACTTGCAGCCTTTAAAACGTGCTTATATCGCCAATCCATTGCATCCATACAAATATAGAATAAACCTACGCAAGACCCCTTGCATGTTCTCCTTGCTGTGAGGTGACCATGCTATCCAGCACCCCAACATTATATATTTAATTTATATATTTAATTTTTATTTTGATAGTAAATACTCAAATATTCTAAACTGCTCCAAATAACGTTTGTGCAGTTGTGGCTGTAGTGAAGAGATTCTTTTAGTTATGTTAAAGGGTTTTCTTGCTTTAAAAAATAGTTTTTATCTATTATCTCTTTGTAAACCATGTTATATTGTGCTTTTGTATAGTATTGAGTTTCTATAATCAGCTGAGTAAGTCCTCACTTGAAGGCCCAGGTACCTCAGGGGTCCTTTTGGAATTAAACCAATATTTTTTCGTACAGCACTCTAAATGCTGAATCTGAAATGTGTTTTACTTTCTAACATCCTTTTTTGCCTTAGAAATTCTGTCACCTATTTCATTAGTGTTTGATATTTAATATTATAACTGGAGATCAAGGGCCTTGCTTGATGGCTTGGTGGTGCTGGGAATCAAACTCTGTTTTTTCAGCTCAACACTGTAAACACTAAGCCACCACATCTCCCTTTTAGCTCTTTCAGCCATATAAAGTTGTGAATAATTATAAAATGTAAATGTGAAATGTGGTATCTCTATTTTTTCCTGCAGTATTAGAAAAACACCTACTTTAATTATAATGCCATTGACCTCCACTTGGCAGACCATCGGGAAGGAACTGTAGTTTGTCAATCTGCTCCATTTCCAGTCGAGAGTTGCATTTCTTTCAGTAATTAGCGTGGCATTGAGGAGTGTTGGTGCCTTCAGATGCACTGCAAAACAAGTGAAACACATTTCTTGCTGAAGCAGAACAAAATGGAGAAATTTCAAAAGTAAAAACTGTTCAGAGAATCAGTAAAAAAAAAAAAAAGGCCTTGTGTCTGTGCTGGACTTTACCTCTGTGTCTCGGATCAGTGCAGTCAAAGATTATTGTTGTTCCAAATCTATTACTGGCTGTTAAAGTCCAGTTTATTATTCCTGTGTCTATGTAGTTGTTGAAAACGCACACCTCACGATCACACATCCTAAATAAAACACAACAGAAAACCTTCGAGTTAATCCTTCAGTTCACCCCGGACCGCCGCTTTTTTTGGTTAAAAATTCAGTTTAACATCCAAGTTAACATCCAGTTAAATATATATAAGAAAAATCTAAAGAAATACTGTGCTGTTGGTATTTATAGCATTTTAAAGATTTTAAAGATTATTTATTTAAAGATTATAGATTGCATGATGTGGATTATTGTATATGCGCATCCGTGATAAGATAATGTACTTATAGTCTAAATACAGACAGACTATGTGTATATTATAAATTATATTATGTTCAACAGAGTAAAGCTGTTTGATGATGACGTGTATTCTAGAGGAGTAGTGTAGAGTTCAGAAGATTTATTACTGTGGGTAAAAAAAAGGTTTGTGGGTCATTTGGTACCGGGCCACACAAAATAATTTTTTTTGGAGTGAATGATTTTTTATTTGACAAAACTACGGATTCTCTCCGTTACATCTGTGTATGACTCAGTCCTGTCGCTATTCTCATCCACAAAGTCAAAACGCTTTGTCTCAGTCACTTTGTTTTTGTGGTGTAGCTTATTTAGAAGGCATGTTTATATGATACCATAGATCAGAAATTGTTAGGGGGCAGCGAGAATGTTACTTTTGTGTTATTGGTGTGATGTTATAAGGATGCTGCTAATAAGTTGCATACGAGTACATTTGAGTATGAATTCAAGTTTATTATTATATTTAGTAAATATTATAGTTTTTTTGCCGGTTGTATTATTTTATTTTGTTGTGTTTATCTGCAACACCTTAAAGGCTGGTCTGTGAAAATACTGTCTAAAATTAAACCAGTCCGTGGTGCAACTAAGAACGGGGACCGCTGATATAATGTACATGGTTTTGGACTGTGGGAGGAAACTAGAGAACCCAGAGTAAACCCACACAAGCACGTGAAGAATATGCACACACACAAAAGATTCTTCTTGCTGTAAGGCAAGAGTGATAACCCTTATGCGATTCTGCTACATTGTTTAGATTTCTACATTTCCTCTAATTAAGTTTCTAGATAACATGTTATATACAGCTGTGTATGCTTATTGACCCTACGATCTACTATAATTCAATCTGCTGTGAACCAGAGAAGGATCCTCGCATGGTTTCCTCCTCATGTCATCTTAAAGCACTTCTGTTGGCAACTGTCACCATTTCCTAAATTTATAAATATTAACTTTAAGTTTACATGGGTCACTCTGTGTGGAGTTTGCATGTTCTCCTAGCGCTTGCATGTGTTTTCTCCAGGTCCAGTCCAAAAACATGTACATTAGGTTGGTAATCGTAAAACATAGGAATGATGTGTGTGTGTGTGTATGATGGACTGGCAAGCTGTCCAGGGTGTACCATTCCTGCTTTTCACCCCTAGATTGCTTTGATAGGCTCAAGCTAATGCCCATGATCTTAAATTAAGGAATAAGTGGGCTAGAAGATGAATGAATTAATGAATGAACAAAATGATAAGTGATTAAATAAATGCATTTCTAAATTGACCAATTAAATGTCACTGGTTATCTATTACATTTAGATTTATTTTGAGATGTTCCTACTTTGTATTTACCTTCCATTGACATAAAACTCAGTAGCTTTTGGAACTGTTGTTGGCACAATCCAGTGGCACTCTACCGAGCTGAGATCCCGAGTCTCACATGTGATATTGCGTACATCAGGAGGATCTGCAATCACAGCCCATACTTAAATAAAAAAGAAATTAACTAATCTGGTTAGGAAAAACCTGTTACTAATATCTTAAATAACAAGACTGTACACAAAGTCTGTCACATAGTTGTAAGATCTTTAAAGTTATTTTTGAATCTATTAATGTTACTCTATGGACGGCCACCTTATCGTGGTAAGTGGGTTTGAGTGCCTGAAGGACCCTAGGAGCTATGATACCGGAGGCTACATGCCCCCAGTAGGGTCTCCCAAGGCAAACAGGTCCTAGGGGACGGGCCAGATGAAGTGAGTACGAGTATGAAGAAACCAAGGTCTGTGACGTCGCCTTGTATGGCGCAACCGGGGCCCCCTCTCTGGAGCCAGATTGGGTGGTACACAAAATCCCCGGACACGGAAACTGGCTGGTTTCCGTGGAATGTCACCTCGCTGGAAGGGAAAGAGCCCAAGCCCAATGCGAGAGGTTCCGACTAGATGTAGTTATTCTGCCATACACACTCACACACACTATAACCCTTGTATCTGTCCGTCACCCAAATGAGGATGGGTTCCCTGTTGAGTCTGGTTCTTCTCAAGAGGTCAATGATCACTTTCTAGTTGTTTCATCTGACCTCCGACCATATGTATTAAATAATTGGGTAAAGTACTGTGAGGGTTTGCTCGGAACGCTTGGCATAATCCCCTGTCAGAAAGGTCTTTAACTCCCACCTCTGGAGGAGCTTTGACCAGATTCGAGGGAGGCTGACGACATTGAGTCAGAGTGGACTGTGTTTTCAGCCTCCATTGTTGATGCAGTTGCTCAAAGCTGTGGCCGTAAGGTATTTGCTGCTTGTCGCGGCGGCAACTCCCAAAGCCGGTGGAGTTTTGAAGTACAGGATGCTGTCAAGCTGAAATAGAGTCCTATCGGGCCTGGCTGGCTCGTGGGACTCCTGAGGCAGCTAATAGGTACTGGCAGGCCAAGCGGACTGCAGCTTGGGTGGTGGTGGAGGCAAAGACTCGAGTCTGGGAAGAGTTCGGTGAGGCCATGGAGAAGAAATTCTGGCAAACTGTTCAACGCTTCAGGAGAGGAAAGCAGAGCCCTGCCAACACTGTTTACAGTGGAGGTGGGCACCAGCTTTATAACCTCTTAAAGGTGCTGGAGGTTTCAAGGGAGTTTGCCCAACCAGTCCACATGTGTTTTGTAGCAGGCATTCAACAGTGTCCCTCGTGGCATTGTGTGTGTGTGTGTGTGTGGGGGGGGGGGGGTATGAGAATATGAGCTCTGAGAATATGAAGCAGAAGCTTGGATCGCATTGCCGGCAGTCAGACTGGTTTCCGGTTGGACTCCGGCAGGGTTGCCTTCTATCCTGTTCATTATCTTTATGGACAGAATTTTTAGGAGCAGCCTGCGGCAGGAGGGTGTCAGGATCAAAGAACACAGAATCTCATCTCTGCTTCAGATGATGTCGTCCTGCTGGCTCCTTCAAACCACAGATGGATGCAGCATGCACTGGGGCAGTTTGCAGTTGAGTGCGAAGAGACTGGGATAAAAATCAGCACCTGCAAATCCAAGGCCATGGTTCTCAGTCGGAAAAGGGTGGCTTGTTCACTTCAGGTTGGTGAAGCGATCTTGTGGAGGAGTTATCTTGGGGTTTTGTTTACAAGTGAAGGGAAAATGGAGCGGGAGATTGGCAGGCGGATCGGTACAGCTGCTGCTGAAATGCAGTCGATGTACCATCCAGTTGTGGTGAAGGAGCTAAGCTGCAAAGCAAAACTCTCCATTTACTGGTCAATCTATGTTCTTACTCTTACCTATGGCCATGAACTTTGGGTCAAGACCGAAAGGATGAGATCCTGAACCCAGGCGGCCGAAATGAGTTTTTTTTGTAGAGTGGCTGGGCTTCCTTAGGGTGAGGAGCTCAGTCACCTGGGAGGAGCTTAAAGTAGAGCCGCTGCTCCTCCACAGCGAGAGAAGCCAGCTTAGGTGGCTTGGGCAAGGATGTTTCCAAATGCCTCCTCTGTGAGGTGTTCCGGCATGTCCAGGAGGAGACACCGGGGAAGACCTAAGACAAGCTGGAGGGACTATGTCTTTTGGCTGGCCTGGAAACACTTTGTAATCTGCCGGATGAGCTGGAAGTAGTGTCTAGGGGGAAAGAAGTCTGGGCGTCCCTGCTTAAAATGCTGCCAGATAGATGGATGGATAATCTGAAACTGATCACCACCAAGTTTCAATAATAATAAAAATAATAAAAGACAAGTTTTCTTAAATACACACCAACTGAGAGTGGGAGAACTTCTGAAGCAAACGTTTTATACTTACATCCAACAAAGTATGTTGAGCCCTGATCCTTACATACTATATCAAAGCCATCTGTTGGAGACGGGTCAGGATATCGTTTAGGATTCGTGGCGTATGTCTGGTTGCTGATCTGAATGATGAAATCAGTGGAATTAAAGTTCTCTTTATGGTCGGGCTTTAGGATACAGCAAAACCTGATGCTCTCATTAACCAAGGCAACATGGTCTTGTGGATATACGAGGGCAAGCTTTACATCAGGGAGATCTTTTCCTGTAAGCAGAAGATGAAAAAGGGTGTATATCTAAATTAAAATAATACTGTAAAGCATTCTTAAAGGTTCCCTGGACCCTACTGTCCATTTTACTGAGATTTTCATCTAGTTTGCAAAGCACTCTACAGACCAAAATACGACCTGTCCAGAATGTACCCCTATCTTTTACCCTATGTGCTGTGGGATAGGTTCCAGAAGAACCCCCTTACCCTAAGTTAGGAAATAAGCGAGTAAAGAATTATCATTTTCAACAACATGTTTTTACAAAACAGAGACAATACCTAAATAAAAAGGATGCGATTATGATGAAATTTTAAACTAATAAAAAACAGGGAAAATGTGAGTGTGTGATGTTTTTGGAAAAGGTCTAATTCAAATTAATCTCTGGGCGGTGGTGCGGTAAAGCACTGATCCACTGGGCGCAGGAGTGTGCGTCCAATTATGCGGTGTGATTGAAACTCTGAAATGAAATGTCAACAGACTATAATAAAATGTCAAAAGAAAAGATAAACAGGTCAAGTTCACATTTAAAGACTAAATTCTGTCAAAACAGTGGGTTGAAAACACAACAATGACATCTTAAAGATAAACAGAATTTGTTGCTGTCTGTAACTTAAATCAGTTATGTAAATACAATATTTATTTATTTATTTCAGGGTCTGTATGCTGCTGTAAGAAATTTCCCAGCTTGGGATAAATAAAGTATTTCTATTCTCTTCCAAAAAAGTGAAAAAAAAACAAAAACTGTTTTTTATTAACAGCAAACTGTTGAATTTGTTTATTCGGTTTGGCAATGGCATTACTGCCAAATACCATTTTCTTTGTATTCAGCTTTTCTTTACATTTATTTTTTAGAGTTCCAACTTGCTTTTCTGCAAATCATTAACAATTTTGGTCTTTTATGGTAAGGCTATATTCAATATGGTCAATGGGATATGGTTTTATTTAATTTTGAGTTACAATATTAGTTTAACTAAATGACATTTAAATTAAACATTTAAATATATTTTAGTTTACCTAATCAACAGTAGATTTAGTCAGCTAAAATCTTATGCTATTGAGTCAACTAAAACTAGACTAACACTAAAACAAAGCAGATGACTAAATATGAATAAAACAAAAATCTCATTTTAGTCTAAAGTCAAATAGAAAAATTTGATATTAAAGGGTTAATATCAAGAATTAAAGGGTTGATGTGTGATCACCTTTTTTGCAACACTGTGCAATGTTGTTTATCACATTTAGTACATCTACAATAAGTAATGCACAGATTCTCCCTTTCTTACTGCCCCTTAAATCACTCACAGAAAATTATATTCTACAGTAATTACTAATAAGTATTTTAGATTGAAAAAGGTTTCCATTTCAGCATTTTGATAAGAAAAATATAAAAGTGAACCGGTCCTAATGACAATTTTTTAACAAACAAAGAAAACCACTCATGCAGAAATTGAGAATTGTAAAGTATTTAAAACCAGTATAGACCGGGTAAAGTTGTTGGTGGTGTCCAGGCACTCGTCCGGTCACCATCTCTGTATCGCAGCTTGACTGAATGTGACGTACACTGCAGTGGTAATGGTGAAGTCCAGCTCCACTTATAATGGCCCATTGGATCTGCTTTCAATTTTATCGTCTCCTACAATAGGCAGAAAATGGAAACCAATAAATTTTTCTAACCAGTGGGGTTCAAATAATTATATTTTCTAAACATTTTCCATAAAACATTTAATTTTTATCATTTGTTGTGACAAATCACACGAATTAAGTCAATCTGCTCAGGAAAATATAATCAAATATTAATTTATTTATATTAATTTAAAATAATTAATAACAGAAATAATACTTTTAAATTATTATCTTTAAAATACACAAAAAATCTGACAGTATTTGCTTATTGAAATTTTTCCCTACACCGCTTGATATTCTTTTAATTTGAAAATTAAATTTGTCAGTGTAAAATTAAAACTGTGATAATCTGTTCAAGCAAATGCCAATAAATTAGATTTTTTTATTCTGTCGCTGACATTGTTGTTATTATCAATAGAACTGTTCAGTCTTTGGGTTTTTAAGATTTAAATCAAATGAAAACAAATGTGGTTATTGTAATATTTGGCTTTTAGTTTAAAAAAAAAAAAAGGGAAATCTCTTCATAAAATAAACTTCCACTTACATTAAGTACCAGCTTCTTTTGTTCTGTATAGAAAATCTGGATGTCGTAAGTGACTGTTTCTGGTGTAATGCTGTTGGGAAAGCCATCCCTCCACTCAATATTCATCTTCCAAACGCCTAAATCTTCTGGGTCTTCATCTGGATAAACTTTTAGCTCCTCAGGGGCTGTTAGTTTCTGCACTGTTAACAGGAATTTACAGTCAGGTGAGTGTTGGTACATTAATTCCATGTACACAGAATGCTCCAACTGTAAACAGGATGGACTTATTGTCCAAATAGTTTAACAGTGTGGGCTTTCACTTATTCTCTTTGAGACTTCCTGCCCCATAATGTTCTTTTTCCATGAACTCAGGGGCAGCATACTTGTTTTGGCTCGCTTAGATTTCTTGCTTCCTCTTACACAGGAAATCAGATTCCTACTAAACACTGTTAATATAAGTGGTTTTCACCATCATTTAGTAGTTAGTTTCTGTTAATCTACAGCAGTAGGTTATTATAAGCTAACAGAACATAATTAGGTTTGAGTCAATTTCAACTTCAGCCCCACATTTTATACAGACAGAGGATTGTTTATATTGAGTCTGATTATATATGGGAATTTTACTGTTAAATATTTTTGATTTTGAGTTTGCTGGTTCTGTATACCCTTGTGAAGGGTTTATTTCTACATCATTGTAAGTTTTTGGACTGTGGTAAGAAACCGGAGAAAAACCATGCAAGCGCAGGGAGAACATGCTAACGCCGCACAGAAAGACCCTGTTCCCGGAATTCGAACCCAGGGCCTTTTTGCTGAGAGGCGACCATGCTAACCACTTTTATGTGAATTTTATGTGAAATCCCATCGAGAGGAATTTATGTCAGTTGTTAAACAGTCTTTATACCACTGAGAAGCAGCACAATGATCAGAGGGAAGGCAAAGAGAATAGTTATTGGATGGTATACATCTTATCATAATGTCTGCGTTTTTAATGTGCTGGGGTTCAGACTCACCATCCGGTTTTCCTTGTATAATCAGCACAGACAGCAAAGCACTGAGAAACCACACGCACACACAGGCCATTACCACCACCACACACAGCACTTACTACTGGACGTGTTGCTTGGTCCTGAGAAAACAATACAAGTGGTTTTGGTGTGTTTAGTACATAAAAAGCCCACAATGCCTTAATGCCTAAGATACGTTGATGCTGAACCCTAAATACGATATAAACGTATTTATTAACGTATTGTTTACTTTAATCACGTGGTGTTAACGTCACACTATCTGTTCTATGGTTATTCAAGAATAATACAAATTACTGTTATTGGGTATTAGGAAGAACTTTAAAAAAGTTTAAAAAGGAAATAAAAAACAGTAAGAATTAATTTGTCGATTCTGATAAAAGATTTTAAAAAACTTTGATCAAACAAATTAATTATAGTTTTAAACTATAAACCGGACTTCGAAACCTTATGTTAAATTTCCTATTCGTTTAAAGCAGTGAAATAAACATTAAGAAACGCATCCGAAACCTCAAATCGACTCAATCGAACCAAAACGAGGATTTAGATTTTCTTCTTCTTCTTCTTCTTCTCCTTTCGGCTGCTCCCATTTAGGGGTGGCCACAGCGAATCAC
>JAOTQW010076634.1:0-12419 GCA_026260075.1 Sisor rabdophorus
CGTGACCCCGGATTCGGGAATAAGCGGGTATAGAAGATGAATGAATGAATGAATGTATAAAAAATTTTTTTTGCTTTACAGTTTAAACATTTCAAAAGAAGTTTTATACACCTAATAAAGTTAAAATAAAAGAATTTTAAACTGAACACGGTCTTATTAGCGACCAACTGCATTGAAGGAAAAACTGAAAAGAGAAATGTTATTGAGCGGTGAGTTTCAAACTAAGGCGTTATAACAGTGGTGCTAAAAGACTAGTATGACGTGCGCAGATTTTATAGGGTTGTGCTAAAATTTTGAGAGAGAAAAGACGCTTAAATATAAGCTGAAAATATCGTCATGTAATAAGTCCTGTTGCACTCTGATATATATTTCACTCTATAAATGTGCATTACATTGAGTTGCTTATGGCCTATACTAACACTACTTGTGCATTTTTTTTGTATTTAACGGAAAAGCTAAATGTGCTGAAATAACACAGCAACCGGAAATTTTTAGAAAACCTGTTACCGTTTAAAATATCCACAAAAAATACCCCAAGCCTGAACCCAGGAGCTTCTTGTTCTAAGGCGACCGTGCTAATCACTACGCCACTGCGCTGCCCACCAGAAATACAAATCCTTGTATTTGCTGTCTAATACCATAACCCTAGAGCTACAACTACTCTGCAGAATTTCCTGTAAAATATGTTCCCCATTGATCACCTAAATAATTTGACCCTCATATTAATGCAAACAAGTCCATTGTGTCGCAACTCAATATAATTTACCAATATGATTTAAATATGCCATGAAGAAAAGCTGGGTAATTTGTTTTTCTATTAGATGGTTAAACCAGCAGTCTAAAATAGAGAGCAGAGAAAGCAAGCCTGAACTCAACGAACATCTCATGTTTTGGAAATAGTACCCTTGAAATAATTACTGAATTTCTTGATTGCACCCCCTGCCAAATGGAAGAATGAATGTTGTTCTTATGTCTTTGCAGATTCCAACAGTTCAGTTGAGCATCGTTGCCAAGTCTGCAAGCTCACCTTTCCCACCACGTTCCTCCTACATAAGCACTTGCACATACACAACAGTGTACGCCTCTACCACTGTGCTGAATGTGACAAGCAGTTTTGCCATTTAGTAAATTATCGTAGGCACGTGCGCTCCCATGAAAAAACTCCTTGTATACGATGCATCATTTGCACAGCCCGGTTTGCAACACAGGAGGACCTACAGCAGCATCTGGACACAAACCACTTTGAGGACAAGTTTTATCAGTGTGATTTGTGCAAGAGCATTTTCACCAACATGGCCAAGTGTAAAAAGCATGTGCAATCGCATAGGCAACGCACAAAGCGCTACCCGTGCCCGAAATGCGAGCTCAGCTTCCGCCATCACAGCTCTATGCTGTACCATCTTAAGCGACACATAAAAGGTGTATTCCTCTGTACCGACTGCGGCCTGGCTTTCTCGACAAAAGTTGTCCTCTTGCGCCACAGCTTTCATCACCTGGGCCTTTTACCCTACACGTGCATACGATGCAAACAGCATTTCCGCTTATCCTCTCAATACCTGAAGCACGATTGTAAACCAGAGCAGTTGCAATGTGAGGCATGCCTTGTCTTCTTTTCAACCAAAGAGGAGTTTATGAAGCACAAGAAGAACACAGGTTGCTGGGGTGATCAGCGGACACTTAGCTCAAAGACGAATGACATTCGATGTATGGAGTGTGGGCAACTGTTCGACAATTCAGAGGAACTAAAAAAACACGCTGGGACGCATCAGAGAATCTTGAGATGCTCAGAGTGCGGGATGGGGTTTCGCTCATCCATCATGCTCATGTCGCACATGGCCGGCCATGCAGCTCAGCAGCCATGTCTCTGTAAAGAGTGCGGACTGGGCTTTTGCCATCAGCAGGGTTATGACGGCCACCTGAAAACCTGCGGCCTTGAGAAACCAGCAGAGGTAATTCCATTTATAACTTATTAGGACAATTCATTTGTGAGGGCCTCATAATTTGATATATAGGTCAATATACAATAATAAATATAATACAGTGTGTATTACTATATATTGCAATACATTTTAATACTTCTAAAATTGTTATATAGCTAAAAATCTAAATCCAGAGGCGATCTTATTTTTTCCACAATGTTCATTTCTAGGACAATGGTTTTTAAGTGTCAGCGACAACTACAGGAGTGTATGCGGAAGTTGGTTGACACAGAGTTTTAATTATATATTAACTCAATTGTAAATCGAATTAAGTCCTGATATTTTGTCCTAGTACTTACCCATGCCAATACTTGTAAATATTTTGGAATGTTACTGCTAGCAGCAAATTCTCTGTGCTCACTGTTGCTATCAATTATGGTGCTATCAAGAAACTCTCCTGTTTTCCAAGCATTTGCAACGGGTTACTTGTTTTTCTCTCGTGGAGCGTGAAACTTCTGCCAACTAAAGTCCTTGGAACAATTACTTTATCATCTGAAGGACAATTTACCAATTTAAAAAACTTCTTTTGCAGATACAAAAGGTCACACAAGAGTCCAATAATATTTCTCTTATACAAGCAATACCCTGCTCTTACACTTAGCATACTAACGCCCAAACTATCATATCCCAATTGCTTGTTTAATATGCAGACTGCTCCAGTACATCAACACAACAACAGTTTTCCATTAATAAAATTCCTATAGTGTGAACAGCACATTTCTCTCTCTCTCTTTTAAATCTGTAGTATCTGCTATTTTAAAAAGCTATTTCCCTAACCTTACGCTCCCTGTTATGTGATTGAAGCTAATAAAACTGAAATCTGTCTACACTTTCCGATCTATATGGACAAGTGCCATGTCCACACTAATACAGTGGTGTGAAAGTGTTGCCCCCTTCCTGATTTCCAATTTGCATGTTTGTCACTCTTTCATTTTTTAGATCATCAAATTGAATTTTAATTTAAATCTTTTAATAATTTATTATTAAGGGAAAACAAAACTACATGGCGCTGTGTGAGAAGGTGTTTGCCCCCTTAACCTGGTTGGGCCACCCTTAGCAGCAACTACTGCAATGAAGCGTTTGCAATAACTTGCAATGAGCCTGTTACAGCGCTGTGGAGGAATTCTGGTCCACTCATTTTTGCAGAATTCTTGTAATTCAGCCACAGCATCTCAATAGGATTCAGGTCAGGACTTTGACTATGCCCCTCCAAAGTCTTCATTTTGTTTTTCTTTAGCCATTCAGAGGTGGACTTGCTGGTGTGTTTTGGATCATTGTCCTGTTGCAGAACCTAAGTTCGCTTCAGCTTGAGGTCACGAACAGATGGCCAGACATTCATCTTCAGGATTATTTGGGTAGACAGCAGAATTTATGGTTCCATTTTATCACAACAAGTCTTCCAGGTCCTGAAGCAGAAAAAACAGCCCCAGACCATCACACTACCACTACCATATTTTACTGTTAGTATAATATTCTTTTTTTGAAATGCAGTGTTACTTTTACGCCAGATGTAATGCAACACACACCTTCTAAAAACTTTTGTCTTTTCAGCAGCGGTTTTTGTCTTGAAACTATTGGAGTCGTTGCTGCGCTGTTAGGGTAATTTTGGTCGGTCGGCCACTCCTAGGAAGCTTCTCCACTGTTTTATGTTTTCGCCATTTGTGGATAATCACATGACCGACAAAAGCATTTTGACATGCATCAATAGATAGATGTTACTGAGAAATAAAAAATAAATAAATTAATTGTTTAGACTATGACTAAAACAGAAATTATGTAAGGTATTTATTCTTCCTGTGCGTACCAAATGATCTATAGACTGGTATGATTTGGAAGCCTTGTGATATAAATTAGGGCTGTGTATTAGCAAGGGTGATGTAACACCAAAGGGCTGGAAGGTCTAAACGAATATATATCGTAAATATTGTTTTTTGTTGTGTTTATATTGTGACATGTAAATAAGTGGGTGTGGCTAACTCACATGCAGGGTGCATGAGCCTGATCTAAACCAGGACCAAAATTACTAGCCTGATATGTGTTTCAATTGTGCTACCAAAATGTTTCCCTGACCTCATAGGTAGCAAAACTATATTTTAATACTTCTCTTATAAATATAGTTGATTTTGTTAAATATAATTTTAATTAGCTGTATCATTATTTTTACACCAACCTAATATAAATCTTGTTGAACTATCTGTTTAAAGAGGAAATGTACTTACAAAAACTCTGCTTACAGATTGCCATAAAGAAGCAAAAATCAGAGTTGAAGAATAATGCTGTCACCACTGCGAAAATCGAGCAAACTCAAATTGTACGGCGGCTTTTGCACCTGCAGCCAAACAAATTCAGTGTTCAGCCTGCTAAAGCGCCGACCACATTCACTGTAAATAAAAAGCATATTTCACCTCTACCCCTTGTTATGCTTTTGCCTGCACCTTCTGCATCGTCATCCACTTGCATCCTAAAGACTCCGACCGTTCCCTCAAATGTCTTGAAAAAAAACCTGTCAACTCCACAAGTCATTCACGTTTCATTACCCTCCAACTGTTCTGTCCCTAAAAAAATGGACAAACCTGTAGTCCTGAAAGATTTGTCTCAGCCTGCTCCTGCCTCAAATGTTCTCATACCCGTGACATCTCCAGAAAATGCAAAAACAGGATGGACACTAGACCGTGCAGGCGCATCTGGTCCAGTAACCAAAATAATTGTTATTAAAAAGAAAATAGAAGCTGACATCAACTTGAATCCAGTATTGCAAAATCCACAGTTATCTGCCAAACTGGAGACAAAAAAGGACATTTTGTCAAACCTAGAAATCTTACAAGTTCTGAACATGATCAAAAAAAATGTTTCTAATGATAAGACCAAAGTAAATCAATCAACATCAGACAGTATCCAGATAAAAGCAGATGTTAAAAAGCAGGAAGGGTTAAATTTAGAAGCCAGCGAACCCTCACCTGAACAGAGGAGTGCCGCCAAATTATCAATTAAGGTGCTCAGAGATGATCTTGGTGCTGTAAACATGCAGCCTTGTAATTCTGAACAGGATAAAAAAAAAACGCATCAATAATTTTATCACCCAAAATCTCCTTAAACCCAAAGGAGTCAAAAAACAATGTGCGAAATATAGACCAACACTGTGAGGAGGAAGACAGTGCAGCGATAGAGTCAGTTGATGAATCTGTTGTATTGCAGTGTGAAACTTGTGGAAAGATGATTTTGAAAACAAAACTAGCTAAACACACTATGAAACATTTATCCTATCCTGTTCCTGCCACATCCTAGATCCTGGATTTAAACAATTTATTTCACTTTTTTAGAAACTGCATTCCTTTCTTTTTTCTTTTTCCCTTAATTTAAATCAAAGAACTGTTCTTTTAAATTATTAAAGAAAACAGTAATGTTGTGTGTGTTCATATTGGCGTAAATAAAACACTGAATATTACAAATTCATTTACTGGTCCTGGAAATTTGCACAAATAAAATTGTATTTAATGTTCTTGTGTATAAACATCAACAAATTCACATCGGATAAAGTCTTTTAATAGTTCATGGTCGTTGTGTTTAAATTTTATGCTATATTTTTAATACCTTTTAAAATATTGCATTTTTAATATAACACAAGCAGGGGGGAGATCATGAGAGGTTTAGGGTTTCAGTTTTGATTGGTGTTTTATAAATATGTTATATTTAATTAATTAAATAATTGCCAAACATTTACCTTTTACCCGCACTTGCTTAGGCTTACTCCATGTACTCTGGTTTCCTCCCACAGTCCAAAAGCATGTAAATTAGGTTGATTTCCAAATTGCCTATGGCCCTAAGTTAGAGATTAAGTGGATATAGAAGATAAATAAATGAACATATTTATATGTGTATATTAGTGGTGCAATGGATTGCAGTTGATCAGTGATTCATCCAGATCACAACCCACGGTTTAAAAGTCATTTTGTAACTACACAGAGCAGTCATGTTTACATGACTAAAGAATGTTAATCAGTTAATGAAGGCTAGCAGAGAAGCAGAAAAACCATTTCTTGAAATAGATGCAAAGCAAAAAAATTTCTATCCTTTTCCCTTTTTATAAAACTAACAACAAATAGGATGGGCAAACATGCGTTTGCGTGGGTTTCCTCTGGATACTCCAGTTTTCTCCCACAGTCCTAAAACATGTGCATTTGGTTGATCAGTTGATTGGTGACTCTAAAGTGGCCATAGAATGTGTGATTGTTGTTGTGTGTGTGTGTGGCCCTGCAATGGATTGGCGACCTGTCCAGGGTGTCTCTCTCCTGCCTCTTGCCCTATGTGCGCTGGGATAGGCTCCAACAGACCCCCATGACCCCAGGTTCGGGAATAAGCGGGAATAGAAGATAAATAAATATATGAAAGATTCTTATTACTTATACTATAATACTTTGTTGTTCTAAACCTTTTATTAGAACATTTTAGTATAAATTGTAAAAATCTGTTTTAGTCTTTTCAAATGCAGTGTCTGATGTTCAGTGACAAAGCAATGAAGCTTTTTTTTACAGTAAACTTAACCAGTGGAAAAAAATGACTTATTTATGTACATTCTACTTTCCATGCCTGCACTGCACCTCCTCACCCGCAGCTGCATGATGGAACATTTTAACCCCTGAGTACATTTACAGAGGTGAACAACTTTACAGTTACTGATATGACTAACAATGTTAAACACAAAACAAAAATAAATTATTACAAGAGATTATGCATTTTTTTAAATAAATAAGATGTTTACTGGCTGGTTTTTAAACAATTACATGATCACAATTTTAATAAAATGGTATGAAACATTACTAGCTCACTCATTCACTTCAGTCTTACTGTTCTGTTTTTTTAACCATATAATATGATGGTGTGGGCTGCTCCATATACTCCCACAGTATCCTCCCACAAAAAAGCATGCAGTTTTTGTTAAATGGCTGCTCGTCATCCTGCTGACTGATCGTTCAGTGTGAAGTTCCTGCGTTCGGTAAGTTTTAATTATATTTTGCTGGCAACCTGCTGGATGGTTGGGGTTCAAATAACCTTGCCAAGTCTGCCTGAGTTCCAGTTTGTTTGATTTTCATAAAACATTGTATTGTTTTACTGAAAATATCCTTTTAACTCACAAAATGATTGTAAACAGGTGCCTTCATCAGCTGCTGATTACTGCATTTATTATTTGATATCTGTGACTCACATGTCATATTTCCTCTTCTGTTATTCATAAGCTTTATGGTATTAGTCGATATTGCATAGCTATCATTTTCTCTCAGGGTTATATTGATTGATTTAAATACTGATTAATGAAAGCATAGTTTTATGTAGATAGAATTTGAAACTAATACATTTTATCCTAAAAGGTGTAAAAGGTAATCAGATTATAATGAAGTGTATTCTTTTCTAATCCAAAGCAGCATACTGTGTTCCTAGTGTAAGAGTGTTTGACCTCTTTTTGCTGTTAAAAAAGCAGCATAGTAAAGCCTGGCCAGTCTGATGGATAAATATAAGACACAAAAGCTGTACTGATTCACTGTGCTGTTCAGGGATCAATGAACCTTATGAATTGTCTGTACTGTTTTAGGGTACAATGCATTAGGTGCAATAATAATTATCACTGTCGACAGTCAGTATAAACTAATCTTCATTAAAATTATGTGATGTTTCAGTGTATTGCACAAAACATAACAGCCTCTCGTCTGGGTTTTAAGGATTTTTCGAGATATAAGCATTATAAAGCACAGGCAGGACAGAATCTAAATGGCAGTAAATTATCTGATATTTCTCTTAGAAATGACTCGGAAGATTTATGTTATTGAATGAGTTTAAAAATGATGTCAAAATTGGTTTGCTATAAAAATGTTCTACATCAGCCGTTCTTACCAAATCATATGTGCAACGGAAGTTCAGACACACATATAGTTCGAGCCTTGTTCGTTTTGTTGGTTTTATAAACGATAAACTACTGCTTCATTACTGTCTTGCAGGTAAAACGAAATTAACAGCTTTTGTAAGAAATGACCAACCCAGCCTTTCATTTGTATGTATTATTTTCCTTCTTGGGTAAGTGCATTGTAATTGTTCACACCTCACTCTGTGCTTGTGCTTGTATAAAAGGAGACCCCCATAGACAGGTTTACGTGGTCTACCGATTTCCTGTGTGTTAGTTTCTACTTCGTGATAACACATCTTAAGCAAGTAATTTATTCCACTTTCTTTGGAGAATAAAAAAGGATTAGATATGAACTGGGTGCAGTGCATTTCATGTTAAATAAGATTTGTATCAATACATTCACCTTCAAGCAAAATACAATGAAATTTAAACCTATTAACTAAGAAATGCTTTATTTTTAGAGCCAATTGTGTTGTCCATGCGTATGATCTCCCGTTTAGTGTCAAAAACCAAACAGTCGGGTAACATTTTCAGGTTGTTGTGTTGCTGGGGTCGTAATGTATGACAGAAACAGAATATCCCCTGCTTGTTACATGTTTGTGGATTTCTCACTGCTTAGCCGACCCAGAGTTTTGAATACGATAAAGCTAACGTTAATGCTGACCCAAAACACTTCCTTTTTCCAGTATGTTTTTTAACATCCAGATCTTATAATTTTTTTTTTTTTATTCTCTCTCTCTCTTTTTTACTGTCCCAAGCCATGGTCAGTGCAGAAGAGACAGGTAAGCACTAGCTTGTAAATCCAGCTTAATTGTTAATCCTTTTGCATGCACTTTATACTGAAAAATTTGTTTTCAACCCCCTTTTTCATCAGAAAGGGGTTCCTGCTACCGAATAGCTACTGGAGCGATTGTGGGGGTAGTTTTTGGTGACATTGCCCTCACAATACTGATCGTCGCTGCTACATATTATTGTGCTAGTAAGCGCCGAATCAAGAAAGAAAAGGGTAAATTCTGACCACAGCTTCTTTTTGTGATAATTTATTTTGTTTATTTGTAATGGCATTGTACTGAACATACCTGCTTTCACAGCTGATAAAGTCTACATGAATGTCAGAGCAAACTGCGAGCTATAAGGAAACTGAGAAGAAGAAATACAATGTTTATGTTTTTCAGACAAAAAATATTTATTTTTGTTTTTTCAGTTGTCTAGCAATTTTTTGGCACTTTTTGTTAATCTAAGAACTATAATTGTCAGACAAACATGTGTTAGTTATAGTTATTGTATTATGTATAAATTTATCCTCAGTGTTTGCAACTGATTCTCAGATGAGATATACACAATGACAAGTTCACAATGACCCTTCTGATTGTGAATGTATTTTACATTGGTCTTAGTTGTGTGTAAATGTTTATTTCACATTATTTCTTACAGTTAAAACAAAATTTGTCTTTCTAAAGGAAATTTATCTGCATTTTAAAGTGCCAGACAACTTTCTTTGTGCATAATTCATAGAAAACAATTAAAATCACTGTTTTACTCTTTAATCTTTGAGTCTTCAAAACTATTTTGGGTCTTTATTATATTTAGTGTCATATCTTTTATACAGCTGAGTATCTAATAGGTTAAGGGCCTTGTTATGTTATTGACTATGTTAACAACTATTGCTCACGCCTTACAGATAACAGCTTACAATCCTGGCTAAAAATAAAGGTGATTTCTTATAGCCATAATGTATGCTGTGCGCTGAGGTTAAGGAGAAAAATCACACTAACCATCTAAAATAAATATTTTAGTTGGCTATTAATTTCCAAAGAAACATTTTACATTGTTTAGTGAAATAGTCCGTTTCATATTCAGGTTGACTGCTAATTGTGCGGGATAATGATGACTCCAAACATAAGCGGACTGGTTTACAGTTTTGATGCAGGTGGATTTAAAAAGTTATAGGTTGCATGGATAAATTGCCATTTTCTTTGTATTAGGGCAATGATTTTATAAATGCAATACAAATAATGTTTTTATTACAAAAAGAAAGACAATATATGTAGTGTTTTCAAAATTTTGGCTGACTAAAAGGCTTTGTGGCTCTGAATGTTAATTTTTTTTGTCGAGAAAATACACAAAATGGCTCTTTGAGTGGTAAAGGATGCCCACACCTACCGGCATCTCAGGGCAGCTGGGACTTTACTCACCAAGAAAATAATTTGTAATACACTACACCTGAGACTGAATCCTGTAATCGTCTAAATGATTAAGAGAAGAACTTGGTAAAAGTGTTGTGGTTCGAAAAACTTACTAAAGCAAAACTTTTAAACTTTTCAAAAAACAAACAACTAGCGGTAAGTAAAATGTCTGCTACGCTTGTTCACTGAATACCAAAATGTGTAGCCAGTTTTCTTCCGTAAAAAGCGATAAATTTACTTGCAATAAGTGTATACTAGTTAGCACGCCGACGGAGAAAATCTTGGCAATAGAGGAGCGCATCCAGAGCCTAGAGAGAAATAGCAAAAGAGAGAGCAGGTTAACAGTAGCGGAGCTTTTGGATGTCACAGGAAGAGCTAGCAAGCCCCGACACCGGAATTAGAGCAGCAGGGCAAAGGGGGTGACGACTCGGCAGCATAGTCGCGCGGCCAAGGCTAACCTTTCGGAGCACCCCAAACTAGTGCACGCGTCTAACCGTTTTGCCCCCCTCAGCGAAGCACCCACTAACAACGGTACTTTGGTTATTGGATACTCCATAGTTAGACACGTAAAATTAGCTTTTAGGGACACCAGCGTTGGTAGTAAAGTGTATCCCTGGAGCCAGAGCACCGGACATAGCGGCTAATCTTAGGACTGTCAGTCGGAAACTACAGAAAAAAAAATCACTTTATAGAGGTGCTAAATTTAGCGAAGACAATGTCCGATGTGCTCTGGCCCCATTCCAATGTGGCGTGGTGACGTAATTTACAGCAGGTTTTGGTCACTGAACCGCTGGCTGTCCACGTGGTGCTCCCACACAAATGCCACTTTGTGGACAATTGGAAAATTTTGAGGGCTGCCTTCCTGTCCTGTAACATAGCGCATAGTCTTAAGATAGGGTTAGTTAATCGCTGACTAACCAGAGTCCAGGCCATGGAGCAGTTGAAGAGGTTAATTCAACCACCTGCTAGATGCGCAGAGTCGTCACTCAGGTTAAATAAGATAGAGACTGTGTCTGTTCCACGGAATAAACCCAAATTAAGAATAGGTCAAAAAGTCTGTTCTAACAACCTCATTAACATAGATACCTCAAACCCGGAACCTGTTAAACACACAGACCGCACCTGGGATCTAAAGCTGGGATTATTAAATACTCGGTCTCTAAGGCACTCATGGTAAGCGATATTATCACAGATCAGAGGTTTGAAATCCTGTTTTTTAATTTTTGTGAATTTGAGTTTCTTCGTGCTAGCATAACCAGTACAAATATTCGGGCCAGTCTATTCCGTTAATTATAATCTACAGCCCTCCAGGACCTTACTCCCAATTTCTTAGGGAATTTGCCGACTTCTTATCAAACCTGGTGGTTTCTAGTGATGGTGCGCTAATCATTGGGGTTTTTAATATCCATTTTGAGAATATAGATGACCTGCTCAGGACAGCATTTATGTCTATTCTGGATTCACTTGGAGTCGATCAGTGTGTAGTAGGACCAACCTATAAAGCAGGTCACACCCTAGATCTAATATTGCATTTTGGAGTAAGTATAGTGACAATTCCACAGTGTGAGAGTTTCAGACCATAGCCTTATTTCCTTTACAATGAGTCTGTCAGAACATAAATGTAGGACTATAGGTATGAGGTATCTATAGCGGTAAAAGCGCATACACATCTATGACCACCCAGGACTTTAGGTACTTCCCTAATATTTTCCCAACAATTGGATCACCATCTAACCCTACAGAACTTGACTAGATGACTAGCTATTTAGAGTTAGCTTTCCACAATTCTTAAGATGTTGTAGCTGCAGAAAAAAGGAAAATGATAAGAGATAAAAAGATCGCTCTGTGGATCAATGATCAAACACGCTCTTTAAAACAGAGCGTGAGAAAACTTGAAAGAAAATGGAGGCAAACTAAACAACTAGGAATTAACCAGGAAGAAGTCGAATATAGAAATCTCCACAGTGACAGCCTGCAGTAGTGAGGACTTTAGAATTTTTTCAATAACAAAATTGTGAACATTAGGCAGAAAATTCAGACTCTAAAACCAGATCCCTCCATCGAGTCTAAGGACAATTTTACAACTATAAATCAACATCTAAAAGTTTTACCTCTTTAGAATAAACTGATTTAATTGCGCTCATCTCTTCAACTAATTCTTCAACTAATTCTTCAACAATTTACTTAAGCAGGTTGTACCGCTCGTAACGGAAACCCTGCTGAAAATTATTAATTGTTCACTTAGCAGTGGGTATGTTCCAAAATTATTTAAGATAGCAGTTATTAAACCAGCAGGTCTTAATCCCAGCGACCTTTCGAACTACAGGCCCATATCAAACTTTCCTTTTATTTCTAAAA
>JAOTQW010076640.1:0-12419 GCA_026260075.1 Sisor rabdophorus
TAGGAAAATTTGATGGTGCTAAATACGTCCTCAGATTGTGGTACCAGTGTTAATCATTAAACTTTAAATTTGCATTAACGCTTGAGAAGTACACACTTAAATGTAGTATGTAATTACAGACAGAGGCTCTTGGGCCATCCTTGGAAAAGTTTAAGATGAAAGTGTAAAAACATGTACTTCATATTGAAAAGTTCATAATATAGGATACATGTTACAGTTGTAATAAAAAGGTGGGTTTAAACTTATATTGATTTGTTATAACATGACCTAACAGAGGATGAACATATTGTATATGAAGTGATAAAAACACTATTTGTATGCTCGGCTGAGTAAGACAAAAGCAACTAGACAATAAAGATCTTTTACCTTTTTTGTGTCCGTGTATTTAAAAAACCAAACGGAAAATCGATTACTCCCCTATCTTTATCTAGCTTTAAGTGAAAGCATTTATTTTTAATCTTTTACTTTTCACATAGGACGGCTCGGTGGTGTTGTGGTTACTACGTTTGCCTCACAGCAAGAAGGGTGTGGGTTGGATTCTCAAGTCAAACCCTTTCTGTGCAAAGTTTGCATGTCCTCCCCAAGCTTGCATAGAATTCGTTTGGGGACTCCGGTTTCCTCACACAGTCTAAAACCATGCCCATTAGGTAATTCCAAATTTCCCATAGGAGTAAATGTGATTGTGTATAGTTGTTTGTCTATATATGGCCCTGCGATGGATGATTTTGCATATGCAAAATATTGTTCTTTCATGCACAAATAATAAAAATATTAATGGGGGGTACAGTTAGGAAAAAACCCTTTGTAATATCACAATTTTACCAGACCAAGGCCAGCAGTAAATTGAAATCCTTTGGGACATGTTTACTGAGACTGGAGAGACGCGTAGGTTGGAGGGCAGGGCAGAGCAGAAAAGTAAGGAATTGTCCTGTTTGACTTTTTCTAATTTAGTACTAAAAGCAGCAGGAAAATAATTATATATAATATTTTTCACCCTTTTATTATTTTTTTTGTAATTATGTATATTTCCCTACATAATTTGTCTTAGTTGATTAGGTTAGGGTCATTTATATTACAACTGTAACGCTACCTTCTTCCAAGCACCAGAGGGGACCCTCACCTGAATCTTATTGATCTGTTTGTTTTGTTCTGGGTCATAGGTCAGGTATGGTATATTTAAGCTTTTTAGCATAAAAAAAGTTATTATTTGCCTTTCCTGCTTACTAAGCATGCCTGTCTATAATCTCGCTCATGTTTCATTCGACAATAAAGACTCTGCATAATGAATTCTACTCAGCTGTCTTCATTACAGAATACTTTGCCTCAGCAGGGTTCGCACAGTTACAAGCAACGGCCAGCAGCTGCTGTGAGTAGAAGCTCTTTATCGTCAGTTCCCCTCTTCCTCTTAAGAAATTTGAGGCTCCCCTGCTCGCAGTAAGGGCTTTTTTCAACAATGCCGCATTCATTTTAACATTCAACCGCCAATTTCTGTTCTGCACCAAGAAGGTGTTTATATTTTCCCTGTTAACGAGTCAAGCATTAGATTGGGCCACAGCATTTAAGGTTCATCAGATTATTTCCCGTCAAAGCTAAGCAAAGTTTTCAAACACCCTGCCGGAGGAATGGATGTTTCTATGCGTTTGCTACAGCTTCGCCAGGGAGGAAAGACAGCATCTGAATATGCCATCCGCTTTTGGACGCTAGCAGTACAGAGTGGATGGAACGACATCACACCTAAAGCGGTCTACAAAGCAGGTCTGAGTACATTTACTGATTTAATAACAAAACAGCAGTGCAGCACTGGTTTTCCTGGGCAAATCTTTTCCCAAAAAAATTCTTAACTTTTAGTTTACTTTACTTTAATGCACATGGCGGCATGCCCATTGTTTACTCTTATAATCAGCTCTTAGCTCTAGTAGGCCTGTACTACTCTCGGGAACCAGGCACGAAAGGGAAGCAGGGCTGGAGTAAAAGTATAGGTGAAGGAGAAGAGGATGAGACACAAGCCTGCACTCACAAATGCCGGACTACAACTTCACGAAGCAACATCAGAGAGATGTGTCTGGAATCAAGGAGATGTAGCAGGAGAAGCAGACTGCTGTCATGTCACTTACAGTTTTCTGATGACTTTGCAGTTTTAAGGTGTATAAGTGGTGCAGGGGGGTGGTGGGCTCCTCTCCAGTACCCTGGCATATACTTTCCTGGGGAGGCTGAGAAGTGTGATACCTTTTTGCCTTATCTGCACTGGGATAGGCTAGGGAATAAGCGGGTATAGAAGATGAATGAATAAATACTACTTTGTACATCTTTACAAGATGGTTGGGTTTAGTTTTGATTGGGAAAAAAATGCACTGTGTGTCAAGATAAAAGTTAAGGCCTTTTTGTTTGCCCTCTACAATCTTTTGTCATCTTCCCTCCTTAAAGACATGCTCCTGCCAGGCATAGGCCTCTGCATCACCAGCAACCTGTCAGCACCTGTTTGTTCATGTAGTTTCATTTAAACACAGAGCATCAAGTTTCCAAAAATCGAAACTTTTATATTTTAATAACTTGCATTTGTTTAAATGACACAAAGATATTTTAACTTTCCATTAAAGTGTTATATTTAGCATAAACGGAAAGTTGTCCACCACATCTTCAGTTAATTTTGTAGTAAGTCAGTTAAAAGATAGTGATTACAGAAAGAAGGTCAACATCATAGGCAGAGTAGTGTTTGGAGCAAATGTTAAGTACAGGAGTTTTTGCTTTATGATGTGGCTAAACTAAATGATTTTTTCTCAAAACAGGATAAACCTGAGAGGAACCAACATTTCTGCATAGCAAAGTGATGACACACACACAAATAAGTGTCTGAAGTGTATGCAGGACCCCTACCTACCAACAAAATAGTTAGCCAGTATGTATAATATACTTTTATGTGTAATATAAAAAAACTATAATCTTAAGTTCAGAAGCTCTACTTAATTTTAAAAGGTTGTTTACATTCCATGAGTATTTTACCCCACTCAAAAACCTCCTTAAAAATAAAAATATGCACGAGCTACCAAAAGCATATGATTTAGTTGACTAACCCTTACTACAAGAATGTAGG
Source organism: Sisor rabdophorus (assembly GCA_026260075.1). Classification (NCBI taxonomy): domain Eukaryota; kingdom Metazoa; phylum Chordata; class Actinopteri; order Siluriformes; family Sisoridae; genus Sisor; species Sisor rabdophorus. The sequence goes on from JAOTQW010076640.1 coordinate 3,092, forward strand.
TCAAACCTACAGGAAAAGAAATAAACTAATTAACCCTTCCACCCCCATGTCACTGGAAATGCATACACATACTCCAACCCTTTATTAACAGTTATACTGCCAGTTATATATACCATTGGATGGATGGTATTTAATACAAAGGCTTTACAGTCTGAAAATCAGCCTCACTGACCTTTTTCTTTTTTACTGCTTAATGCAAAAAAAAAAAAATTGAGTTTTTTTTAAGCATCTGTTTTATGTGATGTTATGATATTCTCTGAGCTCTGCTGTGTTGAAGGCGAGTTTTTATTTTTTTATTTTTATAAAAGAAATATTGTATTTATTTTTCATGTCATCTTTTTGGAAATTGATTTACAGTTTGGAGAAGATTTTTGGTGAAAATGAACATTTTCAACAGCAGATGGGCATCACTTTCTTTGAGTTTGTAATTTGAAAAAAAAAGACTATTATAAAGGCTTGACCAAATTTAACACCAAAATAGTATATTAAATAATTTTTTATAGTTTTAAAATAGTTCAATATTCTGTTCTTTACATATTAAAAATTATTAATAAAAATCTATCAATTCATGGAGGTCTGGATTTGGAGTCAAAATTGAAGTAAAAAAAGCCCACCACAGGCTAATCCATCTTTCATATAATGTCCCAGCTTGGGATGAATCAAGTATTTCTATTCTTTTAAAACAAGTTAAAATTAGGCTTAGTAGCCTCCACATGCCTATATGAACTCCCTACAGAGCCTGGGCATGTTCCTGATGAGGTGGAGGTTGGCCTAAATCATCCTCCAACTCCTGAACAGTCTGTGGTGCAACATGGCACTGGTGAAAAAGCAAGACACGATGTGCTCAATTGGATTCAGGTCTGAGGAACAGGCAGGCATGTCTTCGGGTTGCAGAAACTGCTGGCACACTCCAGCCACATGAGGTCTAGTATTGTCTTGCATTAGGAGGATATGGTCTGCATATGGTCTAACAAGTGGTCTAAGTATCTCATCTTAGTACCTAATGGCAGTCAGGCTACCTCTGGCAAGCACATAAAGGTCTGTGCGGCCCTCCAAAGAAATGCAGAACGTTCTCCAGCAGAACGTTCTCCATTGTGTCTCCAGACTCTGTCATGTCCGCCACATGTGCTAAATGTAAACCCATATTTTAACCCATAAAGAGCACAGGGCGCCATTAAAGGGGTATTTGCCTTTCTAGCATTCTCTGGCAATTCCTCCTGTTTTTCCATGCACAAAGGCGGTGGTAGCGGTCCTGCTGCTGGGTTGTTGCCCTCCTTCAGCCTCCTGATGTACTGGCCTGCCTCATGGTAGAGCCAGACACAGCATACATTGAGACGCCATTCTGGATAAGCTCCACTACCTGTACCACTTGTGTGGGTTGTACATGCCGTCTTATGCTACCACTAGAGTGAAGGCACTGCTAGCATTTAAAAGTGACCAAACATCAAAACATACGCCAGAAAGCATAGGAACTGAGAAGTGGTCTGTGGTCACCACCTGCAGAACCATTCCGTTATTGGGGGTGTCTTGCTAATTGCTTATAAATTCCACCTGGTGTCTTTTCCATTTGCACAACATCATTTAAATTTTAATCAGCATGCTTTCAAACTGGGCAGTTTTATTTCACAGAAGTGTGATTGACTTGAAGTTACATTTTCTATTTATTTGCTGCTGCTTGAAAATTTTTGTTTTAGGCTGATCAAAGACCATCCTCCACTGTCATTCCTATGCCACTCCTGCCCCTCTACTCGTAGTGAGGGACTGTCATCCGCTGTTGCATGCTTCGTCTCAAGTGTTACTAAAGAGTTTATTGGTTCAGTCCGTCTGGTATGTTCATAATCTGACTCTAAGTTTGACTGCAACAGGTTTTTTATTTAAGGATTTCTCACTGTTTCTAGCAGCTACGTGACATGTTTCGTGCATCCATAAGGCCTGGGTCTATAAATACTGGTGCTGTCTCTGTACCTGCTGATCTGAGGAAAGGTTAAAGGTCAATAGGCAACCATGGATGTCTCACAAAAAGAAGAAAGAGAGGTTCATGTCTTGTAGGTATATTAATAAAAATATCAATAAATTTTTTAAGTAAAAGGTGACAAAATGAATTAAACAGGTCAAGGTCTCACTGAGCTTTTTCTTTTTTTGACTTTGGTTAATAAATTAATAATTATAATAATTAATCATTTATTTCTTAATACATATGCTGTTAAAGTATATTAAATATGAAAAGTACTAATGAATCGGTTTAAAATGGATAACAAGGTTAGATATTGTTTCTTTTTAGGAGGCAACGAGGCTATGGAGACTCCGATGTTACTTTTACCTAGGGGCCTCCAGATATCTTAAAACCAGCCTCGATGGTAACTCCTATAAACCAAATTACGTACTTTATAAACTTTAAATAAATTTAGCTGTTACATTTGTTACAAATGGATATTGAAATGTAACAATTTTTTCTGCTTGTTAGTATAATCCAAAGTAAAAGTAAATAATGCACAAAGAATAACGAAAATAGAAAGGTATGCATATAAATAGGTATTATACTTATTATGTATAATAATATAATTATTTTAAGTATAATAACTATGTACAAGTATTTTACTTTTGTGTATAATTAGAGGGTCATGCAACAGCTTTTAAACTGGTTTCTATCCTTTTAGAAATACACAAGAGAAAATCTGTTTTTACTAATGGACATAAAAATGAAGACTTGCTTGGTTATCTATCTGGTAAATTGGTTAATCTGTGAGGTCTTTTCTGAAATTAGTAAGTATTTTCACCTTTTTTATTTTTGATAAGTAATTCCATTTGGTTTTAACACTTTTCATTCATTAAACTATTTTTAATTTAAAATTTTTTTTACATTGTTAGCATGTAGTTACAGTGAGTAGAGAACTTTTGTGGTGGGAGGTTATATAGTAGAAAGATTTTCATGCTGATATCAGGGAAAAACAATAATACAATAATTTAAATTCAATATAGAGGTTCTTAAGGTTAAAATCTTCTTCATCGTTCTTTGATATGCAGAACTAAATGTTTCTTCAAGGTTCTGTTTGAAAAATGCATATACCCATTTTTTCAGTTCTACCTCAAAATCCATGCAGGTACCATTGGGTGGAATGACAGATATTTTGGTTATTATAAGACAATAGAAATAGAGAAAAAAATAACATTTGCTCTGTGTGATGAACCAACCAGGTATTTTTCGCCAGTCAAAGTTGTTTAAAGACGTGATCCTTATAAGCATAATTCTTAAAACCACATGCCTCATAGTCTGGAACCAAATTCACCAGACAGAAGAATTAACTTTGAGTTAGGTAATAAGCGGGTATATGAATGAATGAATAAATGAATGAATGAATGAATGAATGAAGTTTGAGATGAAGTTTGAGATGAAGTCTAGCTATGCCTAGTTCCACACAGAAAGCATGAAGGCTGTACCATAATTTCATCAACTTACCATTGTAAAAAGCGCTATACAAATAAAACTAAATTGAATTGAATTGTTCTAAGATGCTATGGTGAATTTTAAGTTTTGTTCTCTGCCACATCCTTTTAGCTTTTCTGCAAAATTCTATAAAATAAAAAAAAAATCTACCAATGTTTTGGACAGATTGTATATTAAACACTATTCTCACTGAATTATATTTAAATTAAAATTAAAATGTCGCCTCACAACAAGCAGGTGCTGGGTTCAATTCCCATGCACTTTTTGGAGATTGTATGTTCTCTCCGTGTGGGTTTCCTCCGGGTTTTCTGGTTTCCTCCCACAGTCCAACACGTGTACATAAGGTTGATTGGTTAGTCTAAATTGCCTATAGAAGTGAATGTGATTGTGTGGCTGTCTGTATGTGGCCCTGCGATAGACTGGCAACTTTGCTAGGGTCCGAATTAGGGAATAAGCGGTTATAAAAGATGAATGAATTAACTTTTCAGGGTCATGGGGGTCTTCTGCTGCAGCCTATTCCAGTGCAAAAGGCAGGGTTACACCCTGGACAGGTCGCCAATCCAACACAGGGCCATGACCACACATACTCACTCACTCCTTTAGAATTTTAGGCTATTTAGAATCACCAATCAAACAAATGCACATGTTTTTGGACTGTGGAAGGAAACCTGCGCAAGTGGGAGTAGGACCCTGTGCCTGTGATTCGTGTTGTCGTCTACTTGTTGAGGCGACCGTGCTAACCACTACGCCCCCACGCCGCCCGTGAATAAATGAAGGAATATAAATTAAGATTTTATACTGATTGGACTTTTTTTAGAAATATAATATCAGCTGGCAGAAATTGCATATCTTTTGGTAATATATTGTTCAACTCCGTAAAGTTCTTCTATAATATATTTTTGGGGAACTAATTTTAGAAATACTCAATACTTATTTCATGTTTAACATAACTTCAGGGAAGTCTTAACCAGTCTGTCTAACCATGGTCATTTTATTTAACAGTTAAAGTTCCCTTCAAGCCAACTGTTTCGACAGATGTGGAATCACCAATCACTACCAACACTGTAAGCCTTCAGTTGCCATATTGTTATTTTGACAGTGTTCCTGCAACCTTGTGTCCCGGAGGTAATTGCATTGTAGTGCTGGTGATTGCACTCACCTCAGGTATTGTATTCAATTTGTATTTTTTGCATTTAAGACGTTCACCAGCCTGATAATTTATTTCATAAAGGTAGCAAATAATGTTTACTTTCCAAATAATCTTTTACCTGATTTCTTCTCAATGACTTCAAGCTTAATGCTAATACAACCTTATAATTTTTTTAAACTTTTTGTGCGATCGCTGCATTTCTAATAGCAAAAAGCAACTTTGAAACCATCAGAATGCCTGTCATGTACACTGAAGCCTTCACTCCTACCGGACCACAATACTTTGCATTCAAGATTGATAATCAACCAGCCTGTCCTGCTGTTTCTCCACCCAATTTAATAGTTGGGGCAGCAGGTGCTTGTACCGATAACTGGTGTAATGGTGCTTTACCGGAAGGAAGGGATATAAGGTAGTCTAAATGTTTAATCTTGTTTCATTATGGGAACATAATATTGTTTAATATTGTTTCATTGTCCCTTATTACACATTAATGACTATTTTTCATCTTTGACTTATTTTTTTTTCACTAGCTTTAAGTATATACTCTGGTTAATTCAAGTGATTGCTGAGACAAATTGGTCAGATAGCATTCGTCTATTAATGCGTAAGTATTTATTTACTTAAACATCCAGTGGATATTGGAGTGTGCATGTGAGGATATTAAAGTCAAATTTATTTAACATGTACAAAGTCATATACAGTACAACATTAAGTTCAGAACATATAAAAAGTTGCTGATTGCTGATTTGTAGGCGTTAACTAAATGACGAGCGATGAGTACCATCCAGAGTAAACCCACAATTTTGTGGGTTCTCCGGTTGCCAGTCCATTACAGGGCCACAAATAGCTGAACAACCACACACACACTCACACTCACACATTTTTGGACTGTGGGATGAAACTTGGAGAACACAGAGTAAACACACACAAGCACGGGGAAAACCCTGAAAGACCCCTTGCCAAGCAATCAATGTGATTGTGCTAACCTTTACACTACCACACAGCACCCTTCATGCCAGTTTAAATTTAAAACAATTTAAACAACACCACCTGCCTACATAAACACCAAATTTAGGTTATTTTTTTTAATCGTTTTTTGATTTTTAATAATCGAAGGCATTTAATATGGTCCTTATTGTATACAATATATGTGTCCAACCTTTCATGAAAAGCATGAAAATTTGATTTTAAGTATTATACAATTTTTTACCCTTTAACAAATCTAAACCTGTCTCACTAACTATGTTAATTTAATTTAACAGCTACAGTCGACTTCAAACCAGTTGTTTCGACAGATGTTTCATCACCAATCACTATAAACACTGTGAGCCTTCAGATGCCATATTGTTACTTTGACAATGTAACTGCAGCAAAGTGTCCTGACAAAAGCAAGTGTGAAGTATGGCTGGTGTCCTCACTTACCTCTGGTAATTATTTGTCATTTTCTCTGTGGAATAACAATAAATAATAAGTAAAATAAAATAAATAAGAATGAAAGGAAAATTAGACATGACTAAACATTAAAGTCATTTAAAAAAATTTTTTTGGATGACATGATTCTCCCAATCCTTTGAATATCTGCATATTATATTGTAGCTATTAGTACAAAAAATCCTAATGCTATTAATTATTAAATATATAACTAAATTATTCTCTGTTACATGGTTGTATTATCTTTTTTTTGTAGCAACAAGTATTTATCAACTAAGCAATCGTGATCATTTTCTCTCTGAATACCCAACTGCTTATACTTCGAATGGATTTAAGTTTTCCACGACCCTCATCAATACGCTGGATAAAGTAACCTGCCCTGCTGAAGACCCTTACAATTTTTTAGTTGGAGCAGACGGTGCTTGTTCTGAAAGTTACTGCAACGGGTTCCTTCCTGATGGCGCAAATATGAGGTCCTTTTTATTCTTGTTGTTTAGATGTCCTTATTCTGAGTGACAAACAGAATTGCATACATTTATACAATCAATTAGTTATGGGTTAAAGGCTATGCTTACTGGGCTGGTAGTGGTAGTTCTCTCAGATAATGTATTATTCTCAGATAATGTATTACATTGTGAGTGGCTTCTATTCTAAAGTTATAAAACTTATTCTAGTTGGTTGAACTTATTATAACACAACTCTGTTTTTTTTTCTTAATAGTTTTAAGTATGTTCTTGCTATTGATGGTGACGATATTGCAGATACACCATGGTCAGACAGCATTACCCTGAAAGCCAGTAAGAAATCATAGATTCATAAATCTAGTCTGTGATGTGGTTCATTCATAAAACATTATACATAATCTTTTCGCTTCTTTTTTTTTTTTTGCAGGAAAAAGTCCAGACAGTCTTGGTAGTGGTTATGCTGGAAGGTCTGGTTCAATGGTGGCGATCACAACAATTCTTTCCATTTTCACTATTGTACTATCTATATTACTGATTGGTGCTGTGGTCCTGATCTGGTATGTCAACAATTAATAATTAATTAATATAATCTGTCATAGCTAATTGTAATATACTGTAAAATAAAATAATGAAATTCCAGTCTTCGATTAATCAATGGTAACTTAACATTGATTAACATTGATTAATTGTAAAACTATTAATAATATATTTATAAGCTGAATTGAATTAAAGCAAAATATTCAAGCAATTTAAAACAGAATAGGCAGCTGCATTACTGATTATAAATTGTTTTAAAATACCATTGTGCGTCTTTCATTCATTTATTTATCTTCTATACTCGCTTATTCCTGGTCAGCTTGAGCCTATCCCAGCGCACATAGGGCAAGAGTCAGGGGGTACAGGGCGCCAATTTATCACAGGGCCACACACACACAACCAGACGCATTCACATTCTCTTCTATGGACAATTTCGAATCACCAATCAACCTAATGCACATCTTTTTGGATTATGGGAGGAAACTGGAGTACCCGAAGGAAACCCACGCAAGAGCAGAGAGAACATGCAAACTCCGCACAGAAAGACCCTAAGCCTGGAATTCGAACCCAGAACCTTTTTGTTGTGAGGCAAGCATGCTATCCACTTCGCCACCGCACCGTCTGTGCTCTCTTGTAGTAATCAAATTATAATTTTGAAGGAAAAATAATTCTGAAAATGAAAATTTGCATTTATTTATTCACTTATCTTATAGAACTGCTTATTTCCTAACTCTGGGACATTCTTGTTGTAGGGCAACCGTGCTAACCACTACGTCACCGCAGCAGCAGTGTTCACTTCTTGGGTCATACGCTATATTATTCATGTTATTGTAACAAATCTACATTAAGACAAGATACAGAAAACCTAAGGGTACAGCTTATTTAAAAAAGTCAACTTGACGTGATTTGACTTGCCTTGAATTGATATGACATAATATAAATACTCTAACAAGAACATGAAACAAAACTACATAAACCTAAACCTCAAAAATTAACACTAAATGAGAACCATGAATGGAAAAAGAAAATCTGTAAAAAGCTTAAAATTGTGTTTTCAACACTATTTTACATTTTTTTTCAAAACAAATGACTACGATATTGATGTTTAAAAAAAATTTTTATAGGCTTTACATAATTTGTTTTAAATTTAGGCAGTAGGTTGAAATGCAAATTATGTTCAAAATCTATAACCATGTTGTAATAATTATTCAAAAATCTGACAAAAAATTTATTTCTTTTACAGCATCAAGAAATGAAAACAAACTTCAATGATCAGATCTCTTCCTTCATTAAACTACCTAAAGAATACTTCCCCCCACTAAAGAATAGTTGCAAATTCCACTCAGCCACAGACAACTACCACGGTATCATGCAGGTGAAATTTTTTCAAAATCGCCCTATAGAAATATAAACTATAAATTTTATGCAACCCTTCAGAAAAAACAATAATTGGCAAAGAAGTTGGCTTGGTGGCGTAGTGGTTAGCACCGTCACCTTACAACAAGAAGGTCTTTGGTTCGAATTCCGGGCTCAGGATCTTTCTGTGCGGAGTTTGCATGTTCTCTCCGCGCTTGCGTGGGTTTTCTCCAGGAACTCTGGTTTCCTCCCACAGTCCAAAAAGATGTGCATTAGGTTGATTGGTGATTTGAAATTGCCAATAGGAGTGTGTGTGTTTGTTTGTGTGTGTGTGTGTGGCCCTGCGATGGATTGGTGTCCTTTCCAGGGTGTACCCTGCTTCTCGCCCAATGTGCGCTGGGATAGGCTCCAGCAGACCCCTGTAACACTGAAAAGTTCAGGAATAAGCGGGTATAAAAGATGAATAAATATTATAATATTAAAATACTAAATTAATTTATTTATTCATTTTCTATACCTGCTTATTCCCAAACTCGGGTTCACAAGGGCCTGCTGGAGCCTATCCCAGTGCAGGTGAGGGGCAGGGGTACACCCGGGACAGGTCACCAGACCACACACAAAACCACATGCACTCACGCTTACTTTTTTTGTACAAGATATTGATAATGAAGCTTAATACCTGTTATAGGGACAAATTTACTCTATGTAAAATGGTTATTGTATGGTATGCATGTGCTATATTCAAAAAGGTTAAATAGGTTAAAAACATTTTGATTATTTGGGGTTATTAATTGTTTAGAAGTTCTATAAAATGATTTTAATTAATCAATTATGTAAGAAATTTTTAATGCAACCATTTTTTTTTATTTTTAGATAAATCCACTTATATTTTTTTTTTTTCACAAAATCATTAAATAATTTTATCTATTGTGGTATTGGGGCTAA
>JAOTQW010076670.1:0-12412 GCA_026260075.1 Sisor rabdophorus
TATTCTCTATATCCTTCTCACTCACACCCACTAACTTCATTTCTTCATTTATCGCTGGTGGGCATCCTTATTCTTGAACATGGTGTTCGTTATGGACAAACTGTGACTAGTATAGACCAACAAAAAACCATTAAAGTCTCCCAGTAGAACAACATGAGCACATTCAGCAGCTCCCCCAGAGACCCCAAGAAAGTTGAGTACTCTGCACTGCCATTCGGCCCATAGTTACAAACAACATTGAGAGACCTATCCCTGATCCAAGGCGCGGGGAAGCAACCCTCTCGTTCACTGGGGTGAACTAAACTGGGGTGCTATAAGCATGCCCACAGCAGCCCGCCGCCTCTCAGCATTACTAAAAGGAGGAAATTCAGGTGTTGTTTACTTTACGCTTCTTATTCTAAGTTATTCTATTAAAACATGGTTTAGATTTTATGTAATTGCTCAAAATTATACTTGTATTTGCAAAGAGTTGAATAAAGAAAACAAATATCCTATGGTTGATTATGATGTATCTCACAACCAGCGTGCCGCTGTATCGGAAGTTGAAAAATTATATTGTCAGTTTTAGTTTTATTTTTAAATTAGCAACAATGTTTAATTTTTGTTATTAACATTCCAATAAAATCCAAGCAATGTTGTTGAAAATGTGCAGTATTTGGTTCTTGCACTGGCAGCAGTTCATTGGCTAGCACGGTCGCCTCACAGTAAGGTCCTGGGTTTCGATTCCTAGGCAAGAGATCTATTTGTGCCGAGCTTGCATGTTCTTCCCATGTTTGCATGGATTTACTCTGGGGTCTCAAGTTTCCTGCCAAAGTCCAAAAACATTAGGTTGATTGGTGATTCCAAATTACTCATAGGTGTGAGTGTATGGTTGTTCGCCTATGTGTGTCCCTGCAATGGACTGGCAACCTGTTCAAGGTGTACCCCTGCCTTTCGCCCTATGTGTGCTGGACCCTGAGCTAGGGAATGAGCGGGTATAGAAGATGAATAAATGGTTCTTGCACTTCATCTTCCTCTGTACCTGCTTATTCCCAAACTCGGGGTCATGGGGGTCAGCTGGAACCTATCCCAGCGCACATAGGGTGAAAGGCAGGGGGTACACCCTGGATAGATTGCCAGTCCATAGCAGGGACCAATCAAGCTTACCAATCAACCATATATTTGTGAACTGTTGGAGGAAACCGGAGTATCCGGAGGAAACCTATGCAAGCGCAGGAAAAACATGCAAACTCTGCACAAAAAGACCCCATTTCCGGGACTCGAACCCAGGACCTTCTTGTTGTGAGGTGACCGTGCTAACCACTACGCCACCGCACCGTTTCTTGCACTATTTTCAACAATGTTTGTTCTCTGCTTCCCATTAATATGGATATTAGCATGATTTGCTGTAATTACCTGATGTGCTGGCTGTTGTTGAGTTGCATCTGGTGCATAAGCTCATGGGTAGGAGAGAGAGTGTGCCGAAAAGTAGTCTTGGCTTCCAGATGAGGAGAACTTGGATGTTGTGTCTGTGATGGTAGGATTTCGCGTTTTGACTGTGAGGGCTTGAGGGAAGTAGACTTCACAGAACTGACACCTGGTTTGCTGCTCACACTGGGTTGGATATCTTCAAAAACCTTTTTCTGGAAATTTGATAAAGTACATATGATTGGAATAGCTGAGCACTTGCTTATTCCCGATTTTAGGGTCACAGGGGTCTGCTGGAGCCTATCCCAGCGCACAAAGGGCTAGAGGCACTCTGGACAGGTCGCCAAACCATCGCAGGGCCACACACACAACCACACACACACACATACATTCGTACATACATACATACATACATACAGAACCCCACACACTCATTCACTCCTATGAGCAATTGAGATTCACCAATCAACCTAATGTACATGTTTTTGTACTGTGAGAGAAAGTCAGAGTACTCGGAGGAAACCCACACAAGCATGGGGAGAACATGCAGGGATACACCTTCTTGTCATTTTCTGTTCATATCGTAATGCCATATTTTAAGTGTTTTTATTGGTAAATAAATAAATTTCCTAACAGAATATTTTTGAATACATGTTTGCATTTTATTTTATTTTCAAAAAATTTGTTTTGGTAAACTTGGTCTGTTCATGCTATATAAATAACACACTTGGAAAAAACGGTATCATTTACTCTCTGGAATACTTAAACTTCACTATTGTTAATTTTGATACCTTCATTGTAGGTGTAAGTCCTCCTGGTGAGGTTTTTGTTTGGTTGGACCTCACTGTCCAATCACTGCTAGGGGGAGGATGATGGGAGAGCTGATGAAGATCTTCCTATTAAACAGAAACAGTTACTGTGCACTTATTAATCCTTATTCATTAGGCTGCATTTGCATGATTTTTAGTACTTACTACCAGTCTCTTGATGAGCTGATCTCTTTCATTGAGCTTGTCTTGCAATTTAGCAATGATGTGTAGATCCTCTACTCTTCTTTTACTTATCTCCTCCCTCTCTTTCAGTCTACACATGTACATACACAAATACACAGTTATTTTGGATTATATATGTTTAAGTTATAATTAAAATTGTGCTTTATTGGAAAATGTAACAGTAGTGCTTTCTCTGATTCGCAGGCAAAAATTCGGGCTTGTAGCTGTGTTTGGGCCGAGGTGAAGTCAGGGGTTATGCTCTTCCACTCCATTCTTTCTTCATTCATGGTCTCCGTGTTGCTCGGTTTTTCATCTGTCCCGTCTTCCTCCTCTTTCAATTGGCTTTCATCACTTTTGTCCTTCCAGGAATTAGATGGGCTGCAAAATACAAACAATTAAAGAGATTGTTATATAATGAAATATATTTGTTTCATTTAATGTATTATTTGAATTAACATTTAACAGAAATAATTAAATATTAATAGGGTAAGATTTTAAAACTATTTAATTAGGCATATATAAATAAATATGTATGTGTGAGTATATATGTATATAGATATAAAACATGTTTAAAATGTTAGTTTTTTTGGGTTTTTTTTCGAAAAACTGGCTGCTTCATTGCCAACTAAGTTGGCAAGTCTGAGAATATTTTGTAGCTATTTTTGACATTTGACATTGTTGTAAGAATTTCCTATGATAACATCCCGAAAACACAATTCTATTTATGGGTAATTCTGTTTAACAATCAAATAGATCATCTGGCTTTAGTAAAAGTAGGGTATTGCAAAAAAATTGTAATAATTGGCTTAACATCATTTTTCAGGATATAGAAAAAGTAAGAAAATGTACAGCTAAAGTTATCCTAGGTTTATATCCTCATTTTGTTAATAACATACATTAAATATATCCAGACAGCACATACGTACAACTGTCAGCAATGTTCGCTGTATAAACAAGATCACTTGCAAGTCTCGGTCATGTGATGGGTTACCATGGCAGATGATGCAAGTTCCATTGGGAAGCATAGCTGAAACATCCTAGCACCCATCAAACATTAGTGTATGCGCAATCAACACTTTTCGACTTGTATTAAACCATAATCTAACCTTTCACTTCTCTTTTGATTGTGGGTCATGCTGGTTTTCCTCTCGGTGATAAGTACATGCACTCGCTCTCTCAGTTCCTCATTTTCTCGTTTCAGCTCTTGCATCTCACTGTTCCTTTCATCTAGCTGCCTCTCAAGTGACTGTAGTCGGTTCTGTTGTTTTAAGTCCTACATAGAGAGAGAGAGGGAAGGAGAGAGGGAAGGAGGGAGGTTCTCTGATGCATTTTTAGAAATAAACAGGATGTGTGTTTATTCACAGCTCGTAATGGCTGGTTCAGAAGATTTCACCTTCTGCAATGCCATTATCTCCGTATGTGTCTGAAGCTCGTTCTGTAAGTCTTCAATTTGCTTCATATGTCTGTGTGTAACCTGCCTGACCCATTCAGTGTGCTGTTGTGTTAATTCTGCTTTCTGCTTTTCTACACACACACACACACACACAGACAGAGAGAGAGAGAGAAAAAAACAGATTGGGGGAGAGAAAGACACAAATGACGTGGCATGGCATACATTCTGGGTTGCCGAATTATTGGTATTTTGTGGGAAAATGGCCAAATATTATTGGCTTCTTATAACAGTTATCACTGTAAAACATTCTTTGTAAAATAGAGCAAAAAAATAAATCACAATTACTCTGAAAACATAACTAAAAAAAAAATAAAGTTCAGCCAGGTCCTCCTATGTCAAAAAGATGACAAATGGACAACCTTTAGGCCGACTTTAAGTGCCCTGTCCAACGTTTACATTTGGTGGGATGACCCTGGTTTCCTTGTCTTTTCATGAGTTTCCTGAAAGGCCTAGACAGGGAAACAGCAGCATCTTTGTGGGCGTCCCCATTATTTTAATATTGGTCAGAGGTAGGACCAGAAAGCCAGAAAGGCCCAAGCTGGGGTCACCAAAGCGCAACTGCTTAATCTTAACCCATTACAGCACAATAAAAGCCAAAGTGACATTGTTTAAGTAGCAAAATGAAAGGGTGAGCTGTGTTTAAGTAAGACGCTTTTGTAGGAAATTTGCTAATTTAGTGCTTATGGCCTGATCGGCTGTTAGGGGTTGGGTTGCCTATCAGCTGATAGCAAGCTTGCATACAAGGTCTGAACTAAACTGACACCATATACTTCATTTGTGAATACAAGCAGTTCCTCAATTGGTAAGAATCTTAAAATCATGAACATCCTTGGAGAAAGGGTGTCTGTAAGAATTTTTGGTTAACCGTCTACTTAGGCTTACCCAACTGTAGTTTGTACTGGGTGTGAAGATGCTGTCGTTCTGCCTGCAGCTCTTCATTTGCATGTTTCTCCAGAGCCAGTAAGGCATGTTGGTGGTTGAGTCTCTCTACCTGTAACAACTCTTGGTCTAGTTGATGCCATCCACGTTCATCATTGATCTTTGCATCTGTTGCCTCATTCTCATCCTCCTCCTGTACAACCTAGGATTAAAATGATTATGATTTCAGAATTAATGTATAATTTATTAAATTATTCTTCCTCTATACTCGCTTATCCCCTAACTTAGGGTCGAAGGAGTCCGCTGGAGCATATCCCTTTGCACATAGGGCGAGTGGCAGGGGTACACCCTGTACAGGTTGCCAGTCCATTGCAGGTCCACACGTAGACAAACAACCACACACACTCACATTTACAATCATGCTAACCACTACTCCATGATGTATGAGACCAGATAAATACATCTATTCTAACTACTGGCCCTGCTGTTATAGGGAAAGTGGCTGTAATGGGCCAACTAAATAATTCAAGTCAATCCAGTTTTATTTGTACAGCGCTTTTTAATATTTTTAATATTAATATGACTTTGATTCATTAATACTATAAAAACAGCAGTGTGGCATTACAAAAAAAAGAGAAACATTTTTATAGAAGCAAGAAACCGTGTTCAGACATTACATCTCTACACTGCAACCGCCTTAAAATAATACAGAATTGTAAAACTATATCTAAAGTTAGACATGATAAGGAGAATTCGGTTAAACCCCAAGATAACCTGTCTCAGCCCGGAATAGTGTTTGTTCCCCAACTGGTAATGCTGACTTACAGCCTTTAAGTTTATTACATATTTTATTACATTTAATTGTATTTGTAATGTTATTTGATAAATATTGATTCTGAACTGCTTCAGATGATGTATATGGCACAGTTGCAGTGTAGAGATATAAAGTCTAAACAGGATTTCTTGCTTTAATAAAAATGGTTTTAATTTTTAACACGCAAAATGTTTCTCTTTTTTTGTAATGCCACACTGCTGTTTTTATAGTATTAATAAATCAAAGTAATATTGATCGCCCCAATATGCCTCCCTAATATTAAAAATATTAAAAAGCGCTGTACAAATAAAACTGGACTGACTTGAATTATTTGGCCAATTACAGCTACTTTCCCTAAAACAGCAGGGCCAGTAGTTAGAATAGATGTACTTATATGGTCTCATACATCATGGCGGAAGCATATTAGCCTTCACTGCTTTAGTGTGCGATATTAAACGATATACGAGAGCTGACTGGGTGATGTGAGAGAAACAGGAACCGATTTTAAATTAGAATATTTTTCAGGCTGTTCATATTACCTGTAACTCCTGCTGGGCACAGAATGAACTGCTTATTTCTTTGTTTTTCTGGATCTCCAGCTTCTTTTTTTCAATGTCTGCATTACCATGACAGTCACTTCTTTCTTCTTCTCCGCAGTTTCTCTGGAATAGTTTTTCTTTTTCCTCTATCTATTTGTACAGGATAAAGTGGGTTTCCAGAAGGCATAAATGTGTGTGTGCGTGTGTGTGTGCAGGTGTATTACCTGTCTCTGGAGTTCCTCAACCCTGCGTTCCCAGTGCAAAGTGATATCTTGGATTTCATTTTCTTTATCTTTCTGTAGATCTGCTACATGATCAGAAAACTGCTTTTCGTACTGCAGCCTAAACAGTCAGGAAGTGAAAACTCAATCTTTCTTTATAAATTGCCAACATATATATTTAATATACATTCGTTCATATTCTATACTGCTTATTCCTAACTCTGGGTCCTTATCCAGAATGGCTTACATTTATCTGTTTTATACAACTAAGCAGGGCGGCATGGTGGCATAGTGGTCTGCACGGTCACCTCACAGGTCTCGGGTCTTTCTGTTTGCATGTTCTCCCTGGGTTTACTCCGGGTACTCCTGTTCTCTCCCACAGTCCAAGACGTGTACAATAGGTTAATTGGTGACTCCGAAATGCTTATAGGAGTGAGTATGAGTATGTGGTTGTTTGTCTACGTGTTGCCATGCGATAGACTGGCAACCTGTCCAGGGTGTACCCCTTTTTCTTGCCTTAGGTGCGCTGGGATAGGCTCCGATATCTCTCCCCCCCCCCCCCATGACGCAGAGTTAGGAAATAAGCAGATACAGAAGATAAATAAAATAAATACAACTAAGCAATTAGGGGTTAAGTGCCTTGCTTAGGGGGCCCAACGGTGGTAACTTGTTAGTGCTGGGACGCAAACCCCAATCTTCCAATTAGCAGTCTAGCACCTTAACCACAGTGATACCCATTTTGACTTAGACACATAACTCCTTAGAACGGTAGAAATATTAATACATTAAAAAGGAAACCAAGTACAAACAGCATCAAAAATTAGATGATGGAGAAGAGTAAGGTGTACGTAAGATTGACTCACAATGATCAGACACACATACCTTATTCTCTCTTCCACACTATGGCTTGATTGCTGTAGTAAATTTCTCTCTTGTATGAGAGTTGAAATTTCTGTTTGCAGTTGTTCCTTTTCCAAAGTATAGTCAACCTGGAGGATAGTTTTGTTTATTGCAACATGGATGGGTTTTAAAGGCTAATAATAATACATTTTTATTTTATATAGTTGTCCAAAGTAAACTTTTTTTAGTTTTGCTCTGTTTTTCTGGTTATGTTGAGGTGTGTATATACATACCTGCATCTGCCTTATGGAATTCTGCGCATGTTTCAGTTCTTCATTGCGTCTTTGACACTCAGAATTGCAAGAAGCCTTCAAACTCATTTCCTTTTCTTTTTCTTGCTCTTTCTCCGCTTCCAGTTTTTTTTCTTCTTCTTCTCTTCTTTTGGATTTTTCTCTCTCTTCCTCCTCCAATACCTGGATCACGTTCTCCAGTTTATGTATCTGCACACATTTAGATTAGAAAAATGCATAAATAATATATATATATGTGTCGCTCAATTAATATCAGACATTTCTTTTAGAATTATGTAATAATGGGCGGTGAGGTGGTGCTGTTGTTAGCACGTTCACTTCACAGCAAGAAGGTCGTGGGTTTGATTTCCGGGTTTTTCTGTGCTGGGTGGTGGTGAGAGGAATACGTTTCTGAAGGGATATTAACAATTTTGTGCAGGTGATGACATGAAGTTTATTCCGGAGTGATCATGTGAAACCTGTGAGGAATCAGATTTAAAAGTTATCTTGCACTTTTTGCCTTCTAAAGACCCTCTTAAGGGGAGGATTGTTAGACCACATTTGTTACAGTAGACCATTTCAGTCTGAAGGTCCTAGTTTAGCGCCTTTTAAACAAAGCTTCATTGTATCCTCTACAGACAAAGCCTGGGGGTAAAGAAAAAAAGATAATTGACCGCAGTGTTGTTCCGATGCCGAACTATCCTCACACTTCTTTGGGAGTTTAAAATCTTAAAAAATAAAAATAACAACAGCTGTTAGTTCAACATAGTTCAAGTGAAGGATAAACAATGCTACAACATACAAAAACATCCCAGACACACTGAGTGCTTCCATATTTGTAGCAGCAGTTTAAAGAGAAAGCACATCTGATGGTCAGGTGACCACCAAAATCTCTGATAATTTGTAGTCAGCTATAACATCATGTTATTATCCACACTATTCATGTTTTGTCCAAATAGTCATCTCAGCTCCAAACTCTTTTTTTAGAAACCCAGAATCATCTAAAAGAATTATACTAGACTGCCACCTTGGAAAGCTCTCATGTGCGCAATAAATAAACTATGTCAGCTGTGGTCGGCCATTACAGCAAGATGAATTGCAGTGCTCATTATAGGACTATTAAACTCTTGATGTTCACAGAAATAATTCAATTATTAACCAGTATTAACGAGAGTGCAAATTTTCACTGCATTAATAGTCCAGTAATGCATTTTCTTTTTAAAAACCATTACAAACTCATGCATTAATGATTTCCTGCTTTTTTGCAAACATACTTAAAAACTATTAGTGTCTAACCGGAATAAAAAGCAATCCTGAGCTCTGTATCGAGACAGATTATAAGTATTTTAAGTAAAAGGCGTACTTTAACATATTCAAAGTATTTTCAGGTTTCCTAGATCAACCAGTAGTCATTCCAGTAATAATGGTTAATTATCCTTTAGAGTCGTGTCTATCTCGGTGGATTACCAATGGTTAAAATCAGCTACAGTGATCTGCTGTCTGGATTGTTTCTCACCAGTGCGTGTGACTTGCAGGATGGCTGGGTAAATCAGAAAAAATGGATTCAAGTGTACGCACTAGTCTGCGAAGATTGTCAGCTTATTGGTTAACATCTTTGGCCCCAGCTTTACGATAGCCTGTCAGTCATGATATCTTAGCAATTTAAAAATCATAGCCGGATCATCTCTATGTATCTCTTCTGTCTATATATGTTCTGTTTAAAACTTAAAAAATGTATCAGTCACATGTGAGAAGTCATGGCTATTAGTGTGGGAAAGTGGCCCATCGTTTTATTTTTTCAGCAAAATAACATCTGCCAAGTTTCTGCTGCAAATGGACGATTTCATCAGTTTCATCACGGAGGTCTGCTGAAGCCTTTTCCAGCAAATATAAGGAGAAAGGCAGGAGGAGTTCACCCTGGACAGATAGCTAGACTATCGCAGGGCCACACATAGACTAACAACCACACACTCACAAGTACCCCTATGGGCAACCTAACGTACATGTTTTTGGCAACGTGGGAGGAAACCAGAGTAAAACCACACACCTTCTTACAGTAAGGCCAATCTTTATTAACATGTCAAAATTGAATAAAGGAGGGATCATGCCAGGAGCTTTAATAAAATGAAGCCATCATATAGGAAACGTCGCATAATCTATATTTCTCTTTTTTTTAGAATCTTCATCTTACCTTTATTATAGACAACTGTAGCTGTTTCTGCAGCTCATCCTTTTCACTTTCCAACACACTTTTTTCCTCCTCTGCTGTTTTTCTGCATTTCTCCGCCTGTCAATGGACATGACCAGAAAATCTGAGTGAATCTAGTTGAAACATTAAAGCACATAACTTCCACACTACAAAATTAATTGTATTTTTAAGAATTTGTTATTTTTAAATTCTATAGTAATTCTGCAACATAAAACTAAAACTAGGTGACTTGGTTCTATCTAGAACTAAACAATATCACGGCCCAGCCGCTATGCGTCCAACTGGGTCTCCTGCTGATCTTCTTTCTGATCTACACCGATGACGAGGTGACAGCTGCTTACTAAAGCTTGCATAAATCTAGACTGGTGTAATGGTACACTCGGTATCTGTTTATGAATCTTCAACAAACATGGAGAGTGTAGGTTTGTAGCCCATTATTTAAAAAAAAAATCCTAATAATAAAAATAAAATGCAAGATTGTGAAAGACGCCTTGTCTGGACTTGAACCTGGGATCTTCCTGCTGTTAGGAGGCCGTGCTAACTGCTACGCCACCGTGCCGCCGTAACTGTATTTTCAATAAAAAAATGGGATTTATATCAAATGTCCACTTAGAAGCAAATTAAAGCTGTTATGCTTTGTTAAAGGCAGCAGCACAGTGTTTGACATTAATGCTCCTGTCAGAGATCTCAGCAGGGCATGAAACAGTTACTGATGATCATAAGTGAAGCCCTATTTCTACAGATAATTCTAGAGGAGAACTAAAACTCCAAGCATGTGCTAGATTATTTTTATATTGATAGGCAAAAGTGTAAGCTACCCATAAGACCTGCTTAGGGAAGACGATACTGCAAGAAAAGTAAGGGGCTTTATTTGTAATATATTTTCTCCAAAAAATACTTTTTTCCCCACATTTTTCATCTTTGAACGTTGGGGTCAGCATGCATGGTTGGCTATGATACAGTGCCCCCTAAAGCAGGAAGGGTTAAGATCTTGATTAATGACCCAACACTGGCAGACAAAGGTGAGGCTTAAACCCAGGTTTTCCTTGTTGTCCAAATGACATCAATCCACCACTGCTCAAAGCCCAAAGTCACGGACATCTAAGATAATTGAAGGATCTGAGTAAAAGACCCTAATTGCTCAGGTGAATAAAGGAGATAAATGTAAGTTGCTTTGGATAAGGACGTCTGCCAAATGCTGTAAATGTAAATTTACACAGTTACTTGAACAGTGCTGTAAAAGTGCTTTAACCTACATGACAAATTCTTATTGTTATGCTTGTACTTTGAACAAATTCTCTTAGGAAAAAAAACGGAATACGTAATTAAAGAGTTTTTATTTAATTTTTTATGTTAAAGAATCTTTTTTCCCCGCTCGCCACTATAACATCGAGAGAGAAAACAGTGGGAATATACTTTACGGCCGGCGCAGTGGCATAGCAGTTAGCACAGTCACCTCATAGCAAGAAGGTCCCAGGTTTGATTCCGGGGCAAGCGGTCTATCTGTACAGCGGGGATGTTCTCCCCGCCCTAGCGTGGGTTTACTCCGGGCTCTCCAGTTTCTTCACACAGGTCAGAAACCTGTACATGGCAATGTAGAATTTTGTGTGTGTGTGGTTGTTTGTCTATGTGTGGCCCTGTGATGGACTGGTGACCTGTGCTGAGTTTACCCTTTCTGCTCTGCTTTCTTGCTTATTAGAAATAAATATAAATGTAATTTTAAAATATATAATAATTAGATATAGTTATAGATAATAATTAGAAATATTAAAATATGTATTAAAATATGTTGAAACCACACATTAAATGTAATTAAAGATTAAAGAAGAATTGCAGCTATATGTAATAAAAAAATGAACAAATGATGCTCTTTGCATTTTTTTTTTTTGACTCGTACCTGTTGTCGCTCATTTTCCAATAAAGCCTGCACTTGGCGAAACTCGCTGGCATGTTTACAGATTAACTCTTCCAGTGCTTTTCTTAGTTTTTCTTTAAGACGAACTTTTTCCTCCTCCATGTTGTTCTGTACTTTTTTCTTTTCCTCTTCCAACTCCTGTTTGTTATTAGATCGTTCTTTTTCTACCTCTTGATGGAGGCGCTGAATCTCCTCAGCATGAGCGCGCTGCAGCTCCAGGCGCATGGATGACAATGCATCCGCATGCTAAAAAAATACACTTAAATAAAAGCACATTATCTATACCTCATATGTACAATTAGTTAGGTAAAAGACAAGCAAAAATATCCATCTAATTAGTAAAATAACTGTTAAACAAAACATACATTTCAAACTTAATGTTATCAATTGTTACAAGTGAATACAGGGAGTTTTACAGTCCTTATGAGGTTTACCTGTATGTGGATATGGTTTACCTCATTAAAGCACGTTTTAGCATTCAGACTTAATTGAACAGGTTTTAATATAGAAGCTGAAACCGTTTTAAAGTGATGGATAATGTTTACCTGTTTGAGCATCCGAGCATGGTCGTTAGAACGGCTACTGTTTTGAAGTTCCAATTCTTTGTTTCTGATGTTAAGACGACTCAGCTGAGATCTCAAGTCCTCTACTTCAGCGGACACCCGCACTTGATCAGAACTTTGATTTAAGAGTTCCTCTAAAAAAAATTTATAAAACTCTCTCAGTACTTTGTTGACAAAAGCTCTCTCTCTCTCTCTCTCTCTCTCTCTCTCTCTCTCTCTTGGGGAAGGAGTGGCTTAGTGGTTAAGGTGTTGGACTGATACCAGAAAGACCGGGGTTTGATTCCCAGCAC
>JAOTQW010076681.1:0-12412 GCA_026260075.1 Sisor rabdophorus
GCCCTATGTGTGCTGGGATAGGCTCCAGCAGACCCCCGTGATCCCGGAAAGTTTGGGAATAAGTGGGTATAGAAGATGAATAAGCTAGTATGAGTTAATATAAGCTCATCCTACAGACACAGTTATCCACACTATCTAAGCCATTTGGAATTCGATGTTTTACTTGTTGACTTTAAATTGAATTCCCTCACAAAACACTGGAAGAACTTTTATGGCAATGAGATGCAATGGGTAAGTTAACGACTCCGTTACCCTTCCCTATTGATGTCTATACCCTATAGGATGACTATAAAAGGTCAACGGAGAATAACACTACTTTATTTTTTCATTCATCTTCTATACCCGCTAATTCCTGAACTCAAGGTCACAGGGGTCTTCTGGTGCCTATCCCAGTGCACATATGGCAAAAGGCAGGGGTACACCCTGGACAGGTCTCCACTTAATCAGAGCCGCACACACAACCACACTCACCCACACTCACTCTTATAGGCAATATAGAATCACCAATTAATCTAATGCACATGTTTTTGGACTGTGGGAGGAAACCAGAGTACCCCGAGGAAACCCAAGCAAGCACGGGGAGAACATGCATACTCTGCACAGAAAGACCCTGTGCCCGGGATTCGAACCCCCTCGCTTGCGTAGGTTTTCCCCGGGTACTTCCGTTTTCTTCCACAGTCCAAAAACATGTACATTGGGTTGATTGGTGATTCTAAATTGCCCGTAGGGAGGATGTGAGTGTGTGTTGTTGTTTGTCTATGTGTGGCGACCTGGGTGTACCCCTGCCTCTTGCCTATGTGCGCTGGGATAGGCTCCAGCAGACCCCCATGACACCAAGCTTGGAAAAAGCGACTTAGAAGATGAATGAACAAATGAATATATGCGAGTCAAAAGGTTCAGGTCAAATCAAAGTCGAATACTTTGAAATTGATTCGTTTTCATTTAGAGAGGTGAAAAGTTAATTGTACTGGGATATAGGATTAGAGAAAAAAAAAACAAGTATTATATGATTAAATATAATTAAATAAAATTGTACACTAGTAAAACACGAAGATAACTATATTATGTTTTACATGGTTTTTATGTAAATCAAATTCCCTCCAGGTCCACTGAAAGAACACTTTCATGGTGAATAATTTTTTTTTCCGTAATAAAAGAACACACATGACTGCTCAAAGGCTCTCCATAACATTTGCTATCTAACATCGCCTAATTTCACGTTTATAAAATACGTTTACAGACGGAAAATACATAACTTTGATACAATCTGGCAACCCCTATCATGTTACCTGTTAACAACGTTTGACTGATTGAGTAAAATCTACCTGACTTACATTCATATTTCTTGTTGATGGCTGGATATTTGGCCTTTATTGCTTTTTGGGCCTCAGTAAGGTCAAGCTCACGATCGTTCATTATCCAAAAAGAAAAGATTTCTTTAATAAGCAGTTTTTAAACTGTACTTTCTGTATGAAGCATGTATGCTCTTCCGCATTGTGAAGCACGCGTCAAACTTTGACTTTTCGTATTTTTAAATAATAAAAGACAATTCGCTTTTATGAAAACGCTTTATTCACAAATAAACAAAAAAGGTCATTATTTTACACCAGTTCAATAGTACAAATCAATAGTTTTTAAAAAACGGAAAAAACCCGAATTCTTTAAAATTTTCTTCCTATTTTAACCTTCTAGCCTTAACTTTTTACCTAGTGGTACAAACGTCTAACATTAACGTGGCTTACTAATATAATTTTATGTAAAACAAAAAAACCCCACAAGTTTTAAGTTTTTAAATAAGAATATTAGGTTCTGAATATTGATTTGTCGTCGAGTCGAATCACTGATACCTAGGACACAAAGAGAATCATTGTTTCTTGAATCGATTTTATAGAGCTTATACAGCATAAAAATCTTTGGAGTATCTTAGTTAATCGATAACAGATTTTTAAAATAATTATTTTAATATAAAAACGTCTAAATTCTTAAAGTAGGATTTTAGTAAAAGCTGGAAACAAGTTGACGCACACGAGTCTTTCTCGATTTTTCATAATAACAGTTCACTTGAAACTTGGTCCGAACAACCGGTGTCCGACTGCAAAAGCCGGTGCGTTTCTATAGTTCCGTTTGACTTAGGTTCTATTAAACGTTTCTGGAAGAAAATGTTTCTTTATTTTTAATAACGCCAAACTACATGATGGTACAGATAAAAAAAAATCAACTATATGAAGTAAATATAAAGTGTGCTTTTAATGCGGTAAACCAATGTGAGACGGTGAAGGGATATTTTGGGTCAGATAACTTATCTTCGCAGCTGCATTTGCACAAGTTATGTGGGGCCTTCTAACAACAGGGCCGTTGGGGTTAACCTTCAGTTCTTTGTTTTGACTTTCCTACCTGGGAAATCGTTTATGTTCGCATTCAAGTCATTCATGACACCCTCTCCAGAATGGTGTTTGTAACCAACAATATTCCTGCTATGACCTCCTGATCCCCTTTCCCCGATCTATAGTACGTATATTTCTTTGTCACGGAACAATAAAATCTGTGGGGCTAAGTGAACACGGATGAAGGAATCAAATAATAGGCAATCTATCCCTGGGGTGTGGATAGACCAATTCTCGGTTTCCCAACAGTCTTGGTGTCAGAAGTGAGATTCCCCTGGTTGCTTAAGTGTTGCTTATTTGGCATCTTGTTATACTGTTAAATGTGTAGGCACGATTCCCACTTCCTACTTGTTAAGACCTCTAATTTGTTGTAAATTAAGGGTGAAATAAGGAGGAAACTGTGGTCTGATGCTGTAGAAGCGCAGATAGAATTCTAAGAGTGCAACCCTGATGTTATTTGGGTCTTTGTATGTGTAATTGAATTGCTTCTTCTTCTATAGTTTGTATGGTGAACGATTACTATAAGCTGTTTTTTTCCTTTCCCCTGAATTAATGCTAATCACTTTCTCATGAGCATGCGCGCCACACTCCAATCCAGCAGGTGGCGGAAATGTCCATATCAGTTATTCTGTCAACCGCCGTTTAAACTTCAGAAGAAAAGGGAGTTTCTGCTGGAAGTTGGAGGAAGGAAATGCTGCTATTTCTTATGGTAAGTAAAAAAACGTAAATACTTAACAAATATTATTGTACAGAATAATATGGTGATTTGCTGTGTTAATAATATTGCACATTAGTTGTTTTGTACACATAACGAAAGCTGATAATGGCTATGTTGTAAAGCAGATCTAGTGCCTGATTATGTATTGCTTTATTTCACTCTTTATTTGATAGAAAATCAGGATTTTATATACAAGCAATATTTTTTGTCTAAAAACCTCTTTTTTTCGATATAGTTCTTATGGAAGCAACTATACTTACTGTTAAAGAGAGGTTTTGTGACAGGTGCTGTACTTGGCTGAAGACTACAATTGGGTTACACTTCTGTTCGATTTTGTTTATAAGTATTTACGCAGAATAAACTGCCTTAAGCAACATGTTGTAATGATGTACTTCTGATATGAAACCTGGAGGCTTTTATGCATTATGTAAATGTAAAAGTTACATTTTACAAACAACCGCATTCAAAGTATATATTTTGATAGACGTTTCTTTAAATCATAACTTGTCTACTTCCAGGTTCCAATTTGCCCATGTCAGTGTTTTATTAAAGAGTTTTTAATAAAGTGAATATTAAACTGGGATTAATGGATTTGACTGACACTTGAGTATGAGAGATTGAAGCGCACCAAAGGAAATTTCGTGTCAAGTGAAATGGAAACGTCTGAAGGGTGGGGTCATGTTTGCAGAGTTCTAAAATATGAAGCAAAGCTGCAGCACAGGACTGAAGATGCAGATGAACAGCATGTCTGCAGAACCTGCCGGAAGAGCAGAACCTGTGAAGACGACCTCAAATTACACCTGAGGGAGCATAACAATTGCAGGACGGGCTACAGACTCAAAAGCAGGACGGAAAAAAAGCCTGATCGTAAGGGAGAGCAAGAGACATCCTCAGATCAGTGTTTAAACAATAAAACAGTTTTTTCACCAAGCAAAAAGTTTGTGTGTAATCTCTGCGATATTGAATATGTCCGCAACCGCAACCTCATTGTGCACATGAGGATTCACACCGGAGAAACGCTGTTCAAATGTGATGTCTGCGATAAGGGCTTCAGATGCAGTGATTGGTTATTGAAGCATATGAAATTACACAAAGGGACATCGCAGTAAAAAGCAGTATTCTTGCGAAAACTCTAAATAAAAACAAGCGAATTCACACTGGAGAAAAACCCTTTCCTTGTAGCTTCTGTGGGAAAAAAAAGTTTGCCTATAAATTAAGCCTGTCTATGCATGTTAGCAGTTCCCGTGTTTGTGACCTTAATGGTTTTTGTATCAGAAACATAAATAAAAAAAAAATCAATTAGACCAAATCAAAGTTACTCTTCCATGCAGTTAAATAACTATAAGACTGTGCTAAATATCTGTAATATTTTGTTTTAAAATTAGACCATATCCTTAAGTGCAGATTAACTGTAAAAAATAAATAGGCAATATTTCAGTTAGAGAATAATACAATTCAGTTGATTCCTGTTATAATTATATAATTTTAGTTACAATTTAACATGGTTTTTGCTCAAACCTTCAGCGTGAATGAAAAATTATTTTGAAGGGCTAAAAGACTTTTGAGTTGTGTTTTTTTGGGCAAAAAAATTACGAAACAAACTAATCATAATCCATCTATAAATATCTCCAGTAAAAATGTTTCTAAATTCACAGACCAAATTTTTTTTTAAAGGACTAGCTGCGGCTTGCCAGATACTCACTCTCTTTCTGTTATTTTAGATTATTAAATGTTAGCCGAATCTGGTAAAACAACCAGTCAGTAATTTTTGATATACTTCTACATTGTTACTGTTTTTATAGAAAGGCTTTTGTTTTGCTTTTTTTTTTGGCTGGGTTTAGTCCACCCCTGCCAATGTCGAGAGCCCAGTCCTGGGAAAAGTTGCAACAAAATGTTCTCATCTAGTAATTTTATTTTAACAAGTTTTAACCGGTTTTAAACCCATTTTGCTGTTTTGATCTGAACATTTAATACATTAATCAGCCATTTATTGTAACTGATATTTTGTCTTGTTTCCCAAACGGAGTTCAAGCCTCCAATTTTGTTCTGTTCAACCTCAGAAGTAAAATTATCCATTTATGGAACTGTTCGTCTTTAAGATTAACACTTGGTTTGTGTCCAGCTAACACCACTCGAAATACTGAACCATATTAATTTCAAAATATATGATTGAGATTTTTTTCCCTGATTGCTGTAGTACAGGCAACTAAGATTATGAAAATAACACTGTTCATTTCTTAATTCCACAAAAATAAATTGACATTGACAGCATTTTGCAGACACCTTTATCTTTATTTCTCTGAGCAATTCAGGGTTACCAGCCTTGCTTAGGGGCCCACAGTGTTGGTTTGCTGGTGATGGGAGTCTTTCTGGTAGTAGGCCAACACCTTAACCCCTAAGCCACCCCTTCCCCTTTCTCCGTAAAAAATAAAGTCAAACGATTTTAAAAAGATGTAACATTTTTTAAAATAAAATGTGAGTAATGTTTCCAGTTGTCTGCTTCCAGGTTTCCATTTGCATGTGTTGAAAGATTTTGTTGAGAGATAACAGATCTGAAGAAGGGACTGACTGACTGACACTGAGTGTGAACAGAATAGAAAGTCCACCAACAGACAACATAATATGATTCTTGTGTTAAGTAAAATGGAAACGCCTGAAGGGTTGAAACGTGTTTGCAGAGCTCTAAAATATCAACAAAGCTACAGCACAGGACTGAAGTGGCAGATGAACAGCATGTCTGCAGAACCTGTCAGAAGAGACGTACCTGCAGAGCCGCACTGAACCTCACAACTTATGAAGGTGCATAATTGCAGGACAGGCTATGGATTTATGAGCTGATTGGTTGAAAATTAAAAAGGAAGCCTGACTATGAAGGAAAGGAAGAAATGAAATTTCCCCAGTGCAGAAGGTGTGCGTGTAGATATGTGTGTGTGTGTGTGTGTGGAAGAGACTGAATCTCTGATCCCAGGCTCTGGGTCTGTGCCGAGTTTGCATGTCCTCCCCGCACTTGCGTGGGTTTCCTCGGGCACTCTGGTTTCCTCCCACAGAAAACATGTGCATTAGGTTGATTGGTGTTTCGAAATTGCCCATAGGAGTGAATGTGAGTGTGTGTGTAAGTGTGTGTGTGTGTGTATGTGGCCCTATGGATTGGCGCCCTGTCCAGGGTGTACCGCCCAATGTGCGTTGGGATAAGCTTCAGCAGACCCATGTGACCCTGAAAAGTCCTGGAATAAGCGGGTTTAGAAGATGAATTAATGATTTTTAGATCCAGACTGGATCTCAAACGCCATCTGCGCGCACGTAGGGGCGAGAGAACTTTTTGCTACATGTCAGAGGTGTTTTTACACTAAAGGCGGCCATGAAAGAGATTTTATGAGTGCACCTGATCTCAATCCGAATACGCCTTTAAGCGCTTGGCTACTCTTATCAAGCGCATTCACACGGAATAAAACCCCTTTTCTCGTAGCCCGTGTAAGAAAAAAAGAAAAAAAGTTTTGACACCCCCCCCTGCTATTTTAGCTTGTTTCTATTTGTCAGCGCTTCCAAATAGAAACAAGCTAAAATGCTGTGTGCGCAAATTCAAGACGAGTAAATGAGTTGGAGTAAATGCAGTTTATTTTGCGTAGGTATGCGTAGGATGTTGACAGTTCCGTCACTTTCCCAACATGTCGTTTTGAGTTTTCAAGCAAAAATAAATACTGACATTAAATACAGCGTACTTAGCGTCAGTCACATGACCTCATAGGTCCGCAGCACTTTTATTTATCACGTAAGACATTTGGGCGGCGCGGTGGCGTAGTGGTTAGCACGGTCGCAACAACAAGAACAACAACAAGGTCCTGGGTTCGATTCCGGTCTTTTTCTGTGCGGAGTTTGCTTGCGTGGGTTCCCTCCCACTGTCCAAAAACATGTGCATTAGGTTGATTGGTGTGTGTGGCCCTGCGATGGACTTGCGACCTGGCCAGTGTGTACCCCTGCCTCTCGCCTATGTGCGCTGGGATAGGCTCCAGCAGATCCCTGTGACCCCAGGTTCAGGAATAAGCGGGTATAGAAAATGATACATTCATTTTTTTGGTTGCCATTTTCTAGGCGGGTGATTTTGAAGAACTATCCCTAATAATTCATTCATTCATCTTCTATACCCGCTTATTCCCGAGCTCAGGGCTCTGCTGGAGCCCATCCCAGCGCACATAGGGCGAGTGGCAGGGGGTACACCCTGATGAGATCGCCTATCTATCGCAGGGCCTGTCCCTAATCAATTGCACAATGAACACAGCAGAACAACTGAACATTAAACCAGATGTGCAGGGCAAAAACAGCAGAAGTGAAATCGTGCAGTGGAAACGATGCATTGGGGTCTGATTTCACATCTTATGTAGACTGAGCTGACACATTTCAAACACCGAAACTTTTAAGGTTTATTCTTAGATGATGTTTGGGAAGCAACGATAGCAGTTAAAAGATTCATGTCATTTTGTTAACCCCTGTAGCTTCGGTGCAAAACTCAATAAGAAAACAACTTTTTTAAAAGAATTAGTAGGTAAAGAAGATGAATGAATGAATTGATAAATAAAACCATACATTTCTAAATGTGTTGTCTGGTTTTATTTGTTGTTTGTTTACTTTCTTTTTGTGTGATAATCTGAATATGAAGACCACCTTGTGTTGGTGTTACATACTTAAAAAATAAAAGTAGGCTTACTAATAGTAATTAATTCGTTGTAAGAAATGTGCGCTGGTATATGGACCCCTGGCTAGGGAATAAGCGGGTCTAGAAGATAAATAGATGAATAAATAAATACACTATTAATATTATTACTATTCTCTTTTAAAAGAAACACTCTTTTTCTTGAATTGTAGGTTAACACGATGGCAGATAGATGGCAGTCGAGAATCAACAGCTTCTCTCCTGCGCATAAAGTGTCCAAAAGTTTTTGGAATTTAAAAAGGAATTTGTGCTGTTTTGACAGTAAATGCTGGCAACGACAGAGTAGCTTATAACAAAGGTCAGTTTAAGAAGTGTTATGTTTATAAAGGTAATTGTTGCTAAAACACTTGGAATTGAATTTAAAGAAAAGCTATTCATTCATTCATCTTTTCATTTCATGTCACTGACCGCTGGAAGACAGAACACGGGAGTGAGCTCAGAAAACCTAAACCCCAAAACGCTTCATCCGAGTTTGGTTTGAGATTGTAGAGAAAAACGGACTATATACCAGTCATCAACTCGGACGGCGACTTCTTTATCGAGCGCCGCATCACAACCATGTCTGTAAGTTTGAGCGACAGATCAGATTTCTCCAGAAAGGGTGGCGCGGTGGCGTAGTGGTTCGCATAGTCGAACCACTCAGAACAAGAAGGTCCTGGGTTCCATTCCCGGGCACAGGGTCTTTCTGTGCAGGGTTTGCATGTTCTCCCCGCACTTGCATGGGTTTCCTCGGGGGACTCCGGTTTCCTCCCACAGTCCCATTAGATTGATTGGTGATTCTAAAGTGTATGTGTGTGTGTGTGTGTGTGTGGCCCTGCGAAGGACTGGCGAGCTGTCCAAGGTGTACCCCCTGCCCTATGGGATAGGCTCCAGCAGACCCCCGTGACCCCGAATAAGCGGGTATAGAAGATGAATGAATGAAAATCCTTAAGAAATCGTTTTAGTAAAATGATAATGGCTGAGCGTCTTCACCAGTGACTGGTTGAGTCGTAGCAGCTTGCTGATATAACCTCACAGGAGAATGAACACTAATTCGAGCTGACGGGATGTCTGTAATAAATCACATGAGCAAAGAAAACAGCGCAAAACGCAAACAAATGGTGAGGGTTTTTTGGATTTGTTGTAAAATATTGCTTTCACTCTATTTCCTGAATAATAATATTTACCAAGTGCGTTTTGTGAATTGCCAACGGAGTCTTCATTCATTCATTCATTCATTCATTCATTCATCTATACCTGCGTATTCCTTAACTCCGCGTCACTGTCTCTATTCCATCGCACATAGGGCGAGAGGCAGGGGTACACCCAGGGCAGGTCAGTTTAAAAAGTGTTCGTTGCCCAGTCCATGGCAGGGCCACACACAGACGAACACCCCCACACACTTATACCTATAGGCAACTTAGAATCACCAATCAACCTAAAGTTTTTGGACCGGAGTAAAGCACGCAAGCACGGGGGGAACATAATCCCGAACCCGGGATCCGACCATGCTACACCACCGCCATCACTGAATCTTTCATTCATTCATCTTCTATACCCGCTTATTCACCCCACGCTGGATCGCAGATATGCGCACGGCAGGGGTTACACTCCATCGCAGGGCATGACAACCACAGACTTACATTCACATTCAAAGACCCCGTGCCCGGGAATCGAACCCAGGACCTTCTGAAGGCGACCGTGCTCACCACTGTGACGCCCATTTTCATTTACATACGTCCGTATCACTGTTTTTTTCTTATTTAAAATGAACTTAAAAAGGGCAGCGTGGTGGCGCAGTGGTTAGCACCGTTGCCTCACATCAAGAAGGTCCTGGGTTCGAATCCCGGGGTTTGCATGTTCTTCCCGCGTTTACGTGGGTTTCCAATGTGCATTAGGTTGATTGGTAATTCTAAATTACATAGGAGTGAATGTAAGTGCGCGTGATTGTGTGTGTGGCCCTGCGATGGACTGGCGCCCTATGTGCGCTGGGATAGACTCCAGCAGACCCCCGTGACCCGGGAAAATTCGGGAATAAGCGGGTATAGAAGATGAATGATTGAACTTGAAAGGCTCTATATAAAACACCTTATATATTATTCTTAATATTTATATTATTAATCTTGTTGTTGTTCCTATTATAAGTAAGTGACATTATATTTTGGTAGGTTGTACATCATTATTTATTAATACTGGATCAGTATCAGTAGGAAAGACAGAATAAATTATTGACCATTTTGCTTTACCAGAAACATTTAGGATTAGTCTAAATGTTAATATTTATGTTGATGAGAAAATCTGATTTACTTAATTAGTTAATCGACTAATTAACTGTATGAATAATTCATCCACTTAATAACATATTGACTATTAGCCCATTATGTGTAATTGGTTCATATCCATTTCACCGGATATACTGTGCAGCTAACAATTATTCATTTCTGCTTATTCCGTAGCTCGGGGTCACGGGTGTCTGCTGGAGCCTTTCCAGCGCACATAAACAGGCCAGTCCATCGCAGGGCCACACATACACGAACAGCCACACACTCTTACACTCACTTCTATGGGAAATGTAGAGTCACCAATTAACGTAATGTGGGAGGAACGTGCTACATCACCACTGCCCTACCAACTGAGTAGTTAAATGTTAAGGGCCTTTCTCAGGGGCCCAGCACTAACAAGTTGATTGCGCTGGCAATATAAGTAATATTGTTCATTAATCCCACGCTGATGTGATGCCTTGAGCCACATGCACAAGCTGGTCAAGAACATAACAAAAATACACGGGTGACTCTTCTGGAACCCCGGTTTGAAGGGGGTGGAGCAGCGAAAGCTTGCGTGCTGGGGAGGGACGGAAAGAGTGAGCGTGCGTGCGCGCGTGAGAGAGAGAGAAGGCGAAACGCGGCAACGCACAACGCACCTTCACCGCGTAGCTGAGCTCTGATCTCTAACGCTCAGCTCAAGGCAGCAGGTAAGAAACGAGTTTCATTTGCTTTTAATTTCTCATTTGTTGTTTGTTGGAACAGCGGAGACGCCTTGGGTGCACTCTTGCAGCTAATACCATCGGTGCTTACTGAAATGTTCCTTCAGTGCTTGTTAAATATAAATATTTAACCTCGTGTTTGATCACTCAGTTGTCCTGCGATGGTGAGAAGGAGCAACGTTATCACGACTTTTATACCGAGTTAGACCTAAATTACATTCTTATAATTATCCTAGAAGTGCAGCGAGTCTAAATAAACTCACGTGACATTTGTTGTAAAATGCATTTGTAAATTTCAGACTTTTTGTCCCTATCCTTTTTTAAAAAATGCGCTTTTTATTTGCTTTCACAATAAACCAGATTTTTCGCTTTGCAAAAAGTTTTTTTTCTACTCTAATTCATTCATAACATCATCGTCACACGCTAACGCTTCTTACTCCGCACGCACTCCGCACGCGCTCTGCAACGCTTATCTCCGCTATGTGGTGCCCATTGAATCATTTGGAATTCGGCGCGCGTCTCGAGTTACGCCGTGCGCACCTGCCTAACTGCGCCCTGTGCCTAACTGCGCCCTCCTTTATTAATTCATGCGCCAGTCATTTAATCCATAAAAGCCTGAGGATACAGTGCGGTTTTTCCCCTCCTTACAGCGCGGAAGAAACTTTTATGTGGGGCTAATAGAGGGGGAAATAAAAAATACTAAATGCAATATTTTAGCATCGATTATTTTACCATACATGTAGATTAAAAATACTTTCTCAATATATAGATACCAAAAACAAAAGTAGTTTATTAATCCTAAAGTAGTTAGCGCACCAAAACCAAAACTAAAAAAACAAGATGGCTCAAACAGTTTATTTGCAGCCTAGGTTATAAGGCTGCCACTTTTGGACTTTTGATCAAGGCTCCTAACTTGCCTCATACTCTGTGATGCTGAATTTGTGGAGCATTCATCTTTTATACCCGCTAATTTCCGAACTTGGGGTCACAGGGTCTGCTGAAGCCTATTGCAGCGCACATAGGGCGAAAGGCAGAGGGTACACCCTGGACATGTCATATATAAATATAAATATATACACTCTTTTTTTATGAGTCATACTGCTTTCTGCAGTTGTCCAATCATAGCCAAACATATGGCAGACACTGGAGCACATCAGTCATAATCAAATATAGAAAATAAAATAATGTCATAATCAAATATAGAAAATAAAATACATGTATATTATATTTAGCTTGAACCATGGTTTCATTGGTGGTACCAAATAAGCCGCTGCAGAAGAAGCTGATCTCCTAAGAATCTCTCTCTCTCTCTCACTCTCTCTCTGCTGTCAGCTAAGAGCAGTTCTTTAACAACTTAAATAAATGCTTTTTATAACCGTTATAAGTAGTCAAAGTATTTCTCCAGATGTTGTTCTTTTATGGTTACTTCCTCATGGATTTGTTGGAAATGTTTGCTTTCACCTTATCACTCAAAAAATTATATTTATCAACTTCATTAGTTAAGTTTGTTCATGTTTGAGTTGTAAAGAAAGAAAACCAACAGGGTCTTTATCTTTATTATCAGATGTTATAGTGTCATTCAGTCCCAGCGATGATGTATGGTTTAGAGACAGTGGCGCTGAAAAAGAGACAGGTGGCAG